>JASCZW010005136.1:0-72768 GCA_034211315.2 Aedes japonicus | reverse complement strand
TACAAAGCGTTTGCTCAAAGTTATCAAGAAAAAGGGCGAGAGATTCGAATTGAATTAATATGGTTTATTTCTATAACATGTATCTTTCAAATGAAAAGTAAATGCTATGATGTGGTTGATTTGTTAAGCTGTAATCCGATCATTTTGTAATAGTGACACCTATTGTGAGACACCCTGTAGAAAATAGTGTTTTATTTTTGTGCAATCAAAAGGCAAAGTGACATTGGAGATTGAATGATATCGTCTAGCTCTCTCGCAGCTGGGTTTCCAACCACTGATTTTTTAATTATATCAAGTATATGAGATGATATGAGGTATATCAAGTACTTTTTTTAATAATAATAAAAGCACTCGAAAGCATTAATGGTTGATTAATACATTGGATTGAGTGCTAACCTAAGACATTTTTTTTATCCGACCATTTCTTTCTTTATTCTCAGAATTTGAATGGCGCATTTCTAGCCGAAAATTCTTAGCACATTTAAATTCTACTTTTCAACTAAATAGATTGTTTACTGTCGGTATGAAGCCACAATAAATTACTTTGCAACCCAAAATGATGTGCATTTGCGACTTTGGTTAACTCCGAATTGACTTACTCAAATATCATTAAATGCAATTTGTCGATTTTATTCTTAATCATGCCTATTATAGGTATGAAGGTATGAGGAAACTTTTTCAATGACAGAAACAGCATTGTATTTTGTCCGACCAGCAAAGAGGCAATACCTGTCAGTTCAAACGGTGCAAGCTATTATTCAGCCACTCAATCAAGTCTACCATTAATCGAACAAGAAGAATCCGCCTGCGTTTTTCCCCAGAAGTGTCTAACCCCAACCGGAAATTGCGCAAATTTCCGGAAGTAATCTCCTGCTGCGCCAGTGCCCCCAATTTCGAACTCAATGTATGCAAATTAAAAACGACACTTTCCTTCAGTGAAAGGAACCCCTTCACATGGCTCTCTGAGCCGTACGACAAACGGTTCTGCAGTGTCTTTCGTTCTTGTCTTCTCTCTATATGAGCATAAGATGATAATAAACTCCACCAATGATGCCAACCTTCTCCTCTTCTACTCTGCAAAGAGCTTTTCTTCCATTAATTTAACGAAGCATTTTCATAAAAGAAGTTGTTTCCTATGCATTTACCCACCGCATCTCATACCTACTTTAGACGAGGCAAAACAATGTGAAAAAGAAACCTTCCCTCTCGGTATTCGTACAACATAGAACACCATAGAGTCATAAAAAATAGAATGAACTGAACATTGTAAAATTGCTGAGAATGGAACTCTTATCTGACGCAGAAAGCAGCATTCGGAAAAAGCTGTTTTAAAGCTACAAAATTTCAATGTTGCTCGGAAGCAAAACTATAAATCCGCTCTGCCCGCTCCATTTGACTTGGACTGGAGACGGAGAGACGGCGGTGGTAGAAATGACTCAGCCAGCCAACCCTTCGGCCGGGCATGCTGAAGCTGACGCAAATTGCCATCGAGAGGCAATATTTCATAGTTCTAATGATTCAAATTGTATTATTTTAGCTCTCCTCATGCACAATCACCAGCGGGCTTATCATTCCAGGCGATGATGATTTATCAGATTTCAAGTGAACTCGCGCAGTGAGACCGCGCGGGATCTAGAAGTGGGTGTCTGGTTCGAAATACTCACACTTATGAATGTAGTGCACGTGGCGGATGTGCAGCGCAAGAAGGAGAGAGTTCGAGTGGATAATAAGACCCGGCGGAGGAGTGCTTTAAGAAGGATGATGTATGGAGTTTAGCCAGCGGAGGTGGGGTTTGTTGAACTTTAAGTTTGCCAATTTTTTGCGTTTAAAGTGGAAATTTTAACGTAGGTAGAAGAATTTTAAGCTGCGTTTGGATTTATTTGTTGCCTCTATTTGTATCTTGTTGCCACCGATCTACTATTGCTAACGATTTCCTTTTTAAAAAGGAACAATTACGACAGTGATTATTGTGAGACCTATTTAGAAACCTACTTTAACGAGCACAATAATAAAACTTAGCGGTGGCTAAAATAGTTTCAGCTTTCCTTTGGCGCATCCATAAGTTAAGAAGGTGGCAAAAGCAATTGCAGTTTTTGCAATCATATCTTGAGAAATCCACATGATTCAGAAAAGGCAATTTTGCCCATCATGATCCACAAAGCATTTTATGGTATAAACGAAACCATGCAAGTGTGTGCAAGCGGTTGGCAGCGCACAGATTACTCAAAATAAATTTATCACTGTGTGCTTAGTGCCTCGAAAGTCGAAGCAACCGTTGGGTCTTTGTTCAACCGTCAACAACTTTTCAATATGGGTGAGACATAATGCCGCAACGCTATTGGCCACTGTTATATCGAATTCGTTTTTGAACCTAGGTTGGAACTAGTTCCAACCTGCGATACCCGAACTTACTGGCAGTGCAAACCAAACTCCTATAGGAGTTACAAATATAGCCATACACACTGACGTTTAACACACAACAAGCGGACTCAATGTTGATACCCGGTCAGTTTGTAACTGGATCAAACACGAATTCGCTATTAGAATTCCGCTGTGTTCTATTTTTATTTTCACTCGTCATCTCACTCCGATCTCCCTCTCTTCAAGTTTGCCTTGCTTTATGAAATCAGTGCTGCAAATGATCAAATCATTCATTTGAAATCGAACTAACACAAACCATCAACCGAAGCTGGCGAACCTTCTTCTTTTTCGCTGAGTGCGTCGCAGGCGGCGGCTTCGGTTCGAATCTGCGTATCGTGATCGTTTTTTTTTTGTGAATCTCATCTCATACTCAACACTAATACACTGCACGACCTCACGCACACATTGAATTTGTCAAAGCAAATTGATATGTTGCTTTTGGCCAACGACCAATGTTGCATTTTTTCTCCAAGTTACGAATCATTACCTGAAATGAAACAAAATCATGTGAAATTGCATTACAATCTTGCTAGTTTATTTTGAGTCTGGAGGGTGTATTCGGTTGAAATGGCACACCGGCAAACTTCTGTATACAGACGACTTTTGAACCATATGGGTAAAAAACCTGGGAATTTGAGCAAATATTATTCATAGTGTATTGTTTACATTTGTTATGTTTCACAGTATCCATACAGTATTTCCAGTAATGTCGTCGAAACAAGAAATTGTCCGCCTAAAAATGTTTTGCCCGTACATTCAAAATCCCGAGGCGTCCCACCGATTGATCGCTGAAAAGCTTGGAATTGCAAAAACAACTGTGTCTTGTGTGAAAAGAACCTTCAAGGAGGGTCTGAGTTTCCGAAGGAAGGAAGGGAGTGGTAAAATGACCAGGAAAGTGGTGCAACAGTTCAAGAACCGTTCAAACCTGTCAATTCGTGGTGTCGCTAAAAAGTTCAACGTGTTTGTCGGTTTTGTGCAGAAATCCTATGAAGCGTGCTGGGTTACGCGTTAACAAGGTGCCAAAAAGTACCAAATCGTGATGAAAAGCACACACTAAAAAATAATGAATTTTGACAGACGCGTAAAATTTTCCCCCGTTTAAATCCAAACCAAAGGAGGCGTATACAACGAAATTGTTTGCAACTTTTCATGCGCCATACAACAATGTTTGCAATCTTTCATACAACAGGCTAAATTCAGGCGTTAATTTTACATTGAATATCCTATTATTTTCTGCCAAATCAAGTATTTGCATTATGTGCATTAGGTAACGCAGAAAATTAGTCGCTCACCAAATTGTGTTGCATCTAGATGGATGAAAAAACTTACATCAAGGCCAACTTCCTTGAACTTCCAGGGCAAGAATATATCGTTGCCAAGTCTAAATTCGATGTTCCGGAGGATGTTCGAAAGAAGAAATTATCTAACATGGTAAAGAAGTTCCTGATCTGGCTGGCGATTTGCGGATGTGCAGAAATAAGCGCTCCCTTCATCACTTCCGAAGAGTGCCTTAAGAAGCGTCTCTTGCCATTCTTAAGGAATCACAAAGGATCAACTCAGTTTTGGCCTGATCTAGCATCCTGCTTCTACGCCCGAGACGTGTTGGAGTGGTCCAAGCCTACGGAGTCAACTTTGTGCCAAAAGATATGAACTCACCAAACTCACCGGCACTTCACCCAAATGAAGAATTCTGGGAATTTATGAAGACGGAAATTCGAAGCTGGAGCTGATGAAAATTTGAGCATGAGCATGATTGACTGCTTGTGGTTGCTACTCTGTTATTGCCAGATCGGCTGTTATTACGCAGAGAACCAACAGATGATGTTTGGGAGTAACAGTCATCCTCAATGTGTAAAAACTGGCGATCTAGAATTAAAAAAGCAATACCAGCGCCAGCCGCATCCATGCAGGTCAAATAAGGAAAGGGTAGGAGTATGTTGACGTGATACTCGCTTTGATGGAAGCCGAGAATACCTCTGCACTTTCAAGAGATGCTGGATATATGGGGTAGGTTTAGCAGCATGGTTCGTTTTGGTAAACGGAACGCTGAATTTAGGTAGGGTTATCATTTTGATAACCATAAGATTTTAGACGTTGTTTCCGGTTTATTCTCCAGACATCCGGTTGACCGGAGATGTACAGTATAATTATTTAAAATTTTGATTCCGATTTAAACCATCAGGATATATAAATGCTATTGGGGTCAGGCATAAGTGTGCGTGGTTCACAGTACTGGAATATAAAAATGTCACGAAATAAAGCTATTAGTTGAAATAAAGAAAGAAAAAATTAAAGTTGAAATCAAGTTTAGTGAATTCGTGTATAACTCGTGACGTGAAAACGAAACCTAAAGTAAACGGAATAGGAAAGACCAAAATATTTTTAACGCGACGTAACTTACATCGGACTACCAAACGTTCATCCGTTGAAAGTCCAGCAAAAATTAACCACCGAACACTGCAAAAAAAAATTCTAAGTGTGTGTGTGTGTGGTTGTGTACAATCTAACACTCATTTTCCAGCAATGGAAATCTGTCTACAACAATCCCTCAAGTGATTATTGGAAGCAGCTTTAATCCGAGAGCTAGAAAGTGATAGCTCTACTGCAGATCCAATTAGGAATTCACTTTAGAATGTCTGAAGAGTCACGCCCATTCCGAGGTTACTTTCACATACAATAAGCCGCGCATGTAAACATTACGGATATCATTTGGATAAGGGCACTGCAACACACTTCCAGATTTGGAAATGTTAAATTTCCAAACCAGGCACGTATCTGGTATTATTTAAAAATAAAGTTATTGTTATATAGTTATAGTCAGATACATCTCACCCATGGCCGCTTCCTTTATTAAACTCGCTTGTTCATTCGTAAACATGAAAATTCTCGAAGTTGATTCGTTATAAGCTGCATGCACTCTTGACAAAATAAGCGCAAAAATTGACGTTGCCAAACCGCCCGCTAGATATGCAAGCTACACAACTACGTGGTGAACGCATCTAAAATTATGTGGCAGCCTTTCACGCACGCATGCGCATTGTCTTCGGTTGCTGCTTCCGACAAGCAAATGGCCGGTTTCTACATGGAATGGTCTTTTTTTTTCACTCCCCACCGCCAATATCAAATCCCCGCTATGAGGCGACTCTATAACGAACTTTAAAACTGCAAATAATTATCGATTCACTCGCGACGAAGCGGACAAACACTCAAACTTAATCATGTATGTCCGGATGTCACAATACTACCACTAATAAACAAAACTAAGCTGATGTAACTCTTCCTCCGGGTGCGGGGGCGAAGCACAAACAATCAAAAGATGTGGAAATACTACCGACATTCATACATTTCGGGAGGGAATCGATTGTATTCACTACGTCTTTCCCAAAGCACGCCTATATTTAATGATTTCAAGGTTAGTTAGAGTTATATTACGAGTTATTGTTTGATTTTTCGTGAAAACGACGCAGCAAAAACAAAACACGTCAGTTTAGAAGCACGACTTGCTGCGATCACCCGAAGCTGGAGCTGATGAAAATTTGGGCAAAAACAACATAAACACTGGGAAAATCTGTGGTACAAATTTGATGAGTGGAGTGAAAAGGATGGTGCGGGCATGGGCATTATGGATGAATTTGAATAAAACGCATTTTCTAAATCATAACTTATTATTGGTTTTTTATTCACTGCAAATTTCAAGAAAATCCGATAAACTGTTTAATTTTGGTGAGTAAATATGTTTGTTCTCTGTCGGATAATGATGCCTCCAAAGCACGACTATTGGATACCCTAATGGCCCGAGGTAGACAGCCTTTCTGAAATTCCGAGATGTTTTGGGAATGCGTGATCTTCCTAACATGCGATTTACGAATTCCTTTGTTTGTCTGAGTGGAATGTCATCACCCCCTTCCCACCCTAGGAACCGAGGGCTTGATGGCAGCTGCAGTCATAAGCAGTATTGATGGACCTAAATAAGTTACATGCCTAGCCCTTTCCGAACGATGATGTGACCCATTAACCTCGAGCCAGACACCATACTTACTTACACCAAACACACGTCTGATCCTTACAAATGAACAAACTAATTAAAAAAATATGTGTGTGCCATTTTCATCAAATACCTCCGTTCCACAGCAAGATTACGGCAGATTCGTTGGGTCTCCCTTAACTTGGTCAGCATAAGCGCAGCTACGATGCAACACCATGTTGGAGGTGTCTGGGGTTGATTCCCGGACTGATCTTAGGGTATGATTGTACTTGCCGCACAATCATACTAAAGGGCGATACGGTCAAAATTTGGTCAATATCAACTTGACGTATTTCTTTCAATTTTGCATTTAAAAAACCTGAACACCCCTCATTTTGAAGGTGTGTGTGTGTAGAATGTTGCTCCTATTTTGATTTTGGAATTCACTCTTCAGTTGTCAAAATGCCGTCCAAGCAAGAAGAGCAGCGTATCAAAATTTTGCTCGCGCATCGCGAAAATCCGAGCTACTCGCACGCAAAGTTGGCAAAATCGCTAAAAGTTGCCAAATCAACCGTTACAAATGTAATTAAAGTGTTTGGGGAACGTTTGTCGACAGCCAGGAAGTCTGGATCGGGGGAATATCGAAAACCGGAAGCCGCTGAGACGACAAAGAGAGTTGCCGGTAGTTTCAAGCGAAACCCTAACCTATCTCTCCGAGATGCCGCAAATAAGCTGGGTGTATCGTCTACAACCGTGCATCGAGCCAAAAAACGAGCCGGACTATCGACTTACAAGAAGGTAGTGACTCCAAATCGCGATGATAAACAAAATACGACGGCCAAAGCGCGATCCCGGAGGCTGTACGATGCTGACGAAGTTTGACTGCGTGGTAATGGACGACGAAACCTACGTCAAAGCCGACTACAAGCAGCTTCCGGGACAGGAGTTTTATACGGCAAAAGGAAGGGGAAAGGTAGCAGATATTTTCAAGACAGCGAAACTGTCAAAGTTCGCAAAGAAATATCTGGTTTGGCAAGCCATCTGTACCTGTGGCTTGAAAAGCAGCATTTTCATAGCTTCCGGGACTGTCAACCAAGAAATTTACGTGAAAGAGTGTTTGAATAAACGTCTGCTGCCTTTCCTGAAGAAACACGGTTGTTCCGTACTGTTTTGGCCGGATTTGGCATCTTGCCATTACGGTAAAAAGGCCATGGAGTGGTACGCCGCCAACAACGTGCAGGTGGTTCCCAAGGACAAGAACCCTCCCAACACGCCAGAGCTCCGCCCAATTGAGAAATCCTGGGCTATTGTCAAGCGGAACCTAAAGAAGACCAAAACACTGCTAAGGACGAGCAGCAGTTCAAGGCAAACTGGCTTTCTGCGGCGAAGAAGGTGGACAAGGTGGCTGTACAAAATCTGATGGCAGGGGTCAAGCGTAAGGCCCGACAACTCGGATTTGGAAAAGCGGAAGCCTAACTGAATATTTTTCCTGAATTTTATACTAATTGAACTTGAAAAAGAAATTTAATTTGATTTTTTAAATAAACGATTTCACCGATTTACACGCGTTTTCCCTTGACCAAATTTTGACCGTATCACCCTTTAGTGCAAAAATGGTACCTGGCATCGAAAGCTCTCAATTAATAACTGTAAAAGTGCATTTGGAATACTATGTTGAGAGCAAGCAATAAGCTAATTGTAAAAGCAATAAGCTTGAAACGCCAAGAAACAAGAAGAAGATTACCGCATATCAAATAGAAATAACAAAACAATAACATTCATTCCATATTACTACGTCACCTATACTTCACGCATTGGGCTGTATCGTTTAGTTCTTAGGACGACCAATTCGATGTTCCCAGCAAAGGAGTTTGTTTGATTGGCATTTCTCTTGATCCCATCTAACTTACTGTTGCATATTCTGGTTAGTTGGCAGCCAGTGGTGGCTGAAACATAGATTCAGTTTTCTCTTCATTCGTCGCGTATCTTTAAACATGTGTAGAATTTCAAACAAAAATCACCTCCACAAGAGGTGAAAAATATTCAGGCTAGTGGGGAACAAATTTTAAAACAGAACTGTTGCATCAACTCCATTGCCCAAAAAGAAAAATAATAATGAAAATGCTACTCCTCAACCTTTCCATAAGGAATCCTCGTCCGATCGAGGTTTGATAGCTTTTTCGAACATTGTGGCATTTATCTGGGGCCTCTCATAGGTCAGTCGGTAAAGGCGCGGCTACAAAGCAACACCATGCTGGAGGTAGCTGGGTTCGATTCCCGGTCTGGTCTTGGAATTTTTCGTTCAGAGACTCCCTGGGCATATAGCGTATGATTGTACTTGCCACACAATTATACTATTGAAAAAATGGTACCTGTCATCGAAAGCTCTTAATTAATAACTGTGGAAGTGCATTTAGAATACTAAGTTGAGAGCAAGCAATAAGCTAATTGCAAAAGCAATAAGCTTGATAAGCTCAGAAAGAAAGGAGACGGCATTCATCTCAGAAATGTTCAATTTACTAGACCCTCTTAGAAGCGTAGTTTCTGTCTTGCTTCTGACATTGGAATCATACCTTAAGCAACTGCCTGTTTCCTAGCATTGAACGAGGAACGAGTCACTCGTAGTTCCTTGACCCGGTGTGTAATCAAGTGGCGTTTCACTCTGGCTCTGGAAGAAGGATGCAGGTCTTCTTTGATGATTCTCCGCATGGATTTCTCCGAAATATTGGCTTCCTTTGCAAGTTTTCTTATGGAACGCACCGGGTTGCGAGCATTTTTTGCACGGACCGATTTGGTCACGTTCGGTGTGCGGCGTCCGCTTCCCGGTTTCCGCTGCTTAGAACCATCCTGCAGGGACTTTTTTATGCGGTAAACTGTTGCCAAATGGCACCCTACCCATTCTCAACACCTTGGCAATCTCTTTCGGCTTCTTCTGGGCGAGCAACAAACTGGTGATCACTTCTTTCGCGAACATTTTGACGAATTTTCAATAAAACAAATGGAATGTTTGGATGCAGCACTTGTAAGTAAACATAAACAAATACACTTTCGACAGAAATTAGTCACTAAAGGGTGTCCACGATGAAATTGCCACACTATGAAATTGCTCTAACTTTTTAACCGTTGGGTAGAATTTAATGAAAATTTGGGTGGATTTAGTTCATAGTGCATTATTTACATCCTGCAAGTTTTAAAGTCCTGTGATCAAAACTCGCGGAAATGGAGTCGAAAGAACAGCTCGTGCGTGATAAAATCTTGCGCATTCATCATGAGACCAAGGATCTCTCGCATCGTTCCATCGCTAAATCGTTGGGAATCGCGAATTCCACGGTGTCGCGAGTGATTAAGCGGTTCGAGGAACGGTTGACCACCGATCGGAAGCCCAGAAGTGAAGGAAAAAGTATTCCGTACAACACCAAAAATCACAACCGCGTAGTTGGGGCCTTCAACCGAAATCCAAACGCCTCCGTTCGGGATGTGGCTAAGAAGCTGCACCTAAGCCGAAGTTTTGTCCAGAAGGCCAAAACTAAGGCTGGGCTTCGAACGTTCAAGGTACAAAAGGCCCCTAATCGCGACGAGAAGCAGAACAAGTCCGCCAAAACCCGTGCCAGGATGTTTTACCTCAACATGCTGACGAAAGTTGAATGCTGCATCATGGACGACGAAACATATGTGAAGGCCGACTTCAAACAGATCCCCGGCAACCTGTTTTTCACGGCCAAGGATAAGTTCAGCGTTCCGGAGCATGTCCGCACTCAGAAGATGTCCAAATTTGCGAAGAAATTCCTGGTTTGGCAAGCCATCTGCACGTGCGGGAAGCGGAGTGCACCTTTCGTGACCCAGGACACGATGAACGGACAGGTGTACATAAAAGAGTGCCTCCAGAAGCGGCTGCTTCCTCCCCTGAAGGCCCACAACGTCCCAACAATCTTCTGGCCGGATTTGGCCTCATGCCACTACTCCAAGGACGTGCTGAAGTGGTATGCGGACAATAAGGTCAATTTCGTGCCGAAAATGTTCAACCCTCCCAACACTCCGGAGCTCCGCCCCATCGAGAAGTACTGGGCGATTATGAAGCAGCACCTTCTTAAACGACCTAAGGTAGTGAAGACAGTCGAGGAACTGAAGAAAGTATGGGTTTACATGCAAAAAACGGTTGATTCACAGGTTGTGCAGAATCTTATGGCCGGGGTTAAGGCCAAGATGCGAGCATTTGCGTATGGACTGTAAATAAAATACGAGTAAAATGGTAAAATGAAGTTTAATAGTTATTTCTCAATCCCTGAAAATTTGATGGCAATCGGATGAAAACTCGAATTTTGCGAATCAATTTTGTGTGTGGCAATTTCATCGTGGACACCCTTTACGCTATTGGTACATCACTTTGGCGTTATTTTTATATCGTTTTACGAAGAATTTAGCAAAATCGACCGTCTATTCAGCAGGGCATTTGGAATTTGACAGGTACGTTCAAAATCCTCGGAGGTACGCTATGGTACGCTGTTGAAACATGCTTTCTTGCAGATTTGTGCACGGTTTTTTCCAACCCGTGTAAAAAAACCGTGCTTGTTCCAAAAAACCGCGTAGAAATAAACCGTGCTAATTCCGCAATCCGTGTAAAAAAACGTGTTAATTCCGAAATCCGTGTAAAAAAAGAACTTTGATTGAGCACAAAATAGGACCGGAGTGAATGTGTGTGGCGATTGAGCAAAGTTGTTCAGAAGGTCATGGGCATTCGAAAACTGAACCATTTTGTTCGGAATTCCACCACTACGTGGCGCTAGCACAGAGAACAGACATCCAAGTCAAATTCAAAAACTGTGTAAGAAATTTAACGGCCATTTCATAATCGTAATGAACTGGCAATAGCGTGGCGGCACTGGCATCGCCACCCATTGACCAGCTTGAAATCTTATTCATCAACTAAATTTTTTTGGCAGTTCAGTTCTTTCACCGCACGGTCAACGAATCTTACCCATGTTCGATTAAAAATCGCAAGTGGCCACAGCCCGAGAGATGGCAATAGTGTTTTAACGTATTTTAACTTGAATCCTTACACAAGTTTTTTTGAGAAATATATTCTAGTTTGGATGTCTGTTCTCTGTGGCGCTAGTTCTGTTTCAAGATTCTCATAAGATCCCAATCAACATAGCTTGTATTAAACAAGTTGTAAGTACACTCAGTAGCAAAAAAAAGCCGAGCAAAATTTTGCTTCCAAAAAACGCGTTGTTCAACCTTCTGTAACTTTGTCAATTATCAATATATTTGGCTGAAATTTAGACAATACTATAACTAATGTTTTGACTTTATGTAACCAAAACTTTGGTAAAGTTTATAAATTTGATGTTATGCGAAAAAAGTCATTTTTGGACATACCAATTTCAAAAATCCGTATTTTTGACAGATAAATTTAGGTAGAATATTAAAAAAAATTTCCTAGCTTAAAACAATACAGAGATTAATGTGGACAAAATTTGAACTGTTTTCATCAAGTGGTTTAGACTACAGCTGGCGTCAAAGTTGACGCTCCATCGTGAGTATTTCTCGCTTACACCCGATATTGACCATGCTGAAATATCGGTGCAAAAAACACCCGAGGCGTTGTCATCATACAAGTTTTGGCCGAATTAATAAGATGAATTCACATCGGCTTTGTTTTTGCACCGATAGTTCAGCATGGTCAATATCGGGTGAAAAGTACTCATGTTGGAGCGTCAACTTTGACGCCAGGTGTAGTCTAAACCACTTAATGGAAACAGTTCATATTTTGTCCACCTTAATCTCTGTATTGTTTTAAGTCAAGGAGAAATTTTTAATATGCTTTCTAAATTTTTCACAGAAATACGGATTTTTGAAATTGGTATGTCCAAAAATTACTTTTTTCATATATGTTATGGTAACTTTAAATTTATAAACTTTATCAACATAAAACTTTGGTCACATAAGGTCGAAACACTAATTAAAATGTTGTCCAAATTTCAGCCAAATATATTGATAAATGACAAAGCTACAGGAGGTTGAACAACGCGTTTTTTGGAAGCAAAATTTTGCTCGGCTTTTTTTTTGCTACTGAGTGTACTGTTAAGTGACAAAAACAGGTTTTAAATTTACGTGTATAATACTTTATTTCATATTTTAATATAACGTAAAAAGTGCAAAAAGTAGGGCCTTATAAAACATAAGATGGAAAAAAATATATCCTCATACAAAAAAATAACATCGCTAAGCGTGGGATTTGAACAATAGTCCTTGGCGTGATAGGTTTGTAGTTTCTTTGCTAAGCCAACTCAGATTGTTGAAAAGTAGACTTTGAGTATCTATGATATGCTTTCCGTTGGCAGTGAAACCACAATCTTATTCAACAAATTTATCGTAATGAGAAAAAAGAACACGTTTTGCAAAACATGGTTGATGTAATGTAATTTCAACAGTATATTGAACTGCCCATAACAACTTGTCCTGTTTATGTATTGTAAATGTATGGAACCATGTTTTCAAGAACAATAATAAAGTATTAATCACTTTCAGTTATGAAAAAAGTAGTTTTAGCTCGATCGTTTGTCAGAGTGACATATTGAATACTAGAGTTACAAACCGCTCCAAACTTGACATGTTTTGCAATACATTTCTAATACATTTATAACACAAACAATTATAAATCATTCTAAAAAGATGTTTTGTGTGTTACTTGGGATGGATAGTTCTAGCCATCGGCAAAGTTGGTCAGCAGATCAAGGGTATTCAAAGGATGGGCCTTCTTTCGGAATTCCACCGCTACGAGACGCTAATGTGAATGCAAAATTGAGTATTTTCAACTTGTTCTATCACGTGATTCTGATAAGATAGATAGTTATATGAAGTTAGCAGAAGCAGACAATTTCTCATCTCCATGCGAAGCACTAGGAGCGGACAGTAATTTTATTGCTAGAACGAGTAGACATGAAGAGAAAGTGTATTGATAGTTCCGTATAGGGCAACGACAGGCTTTGAAATTGAAAGATACAAGTTTGAAAACGAGCGGAGGGCATTTGAACGGTACTTTCCGAATCAGGCACATAACCCTTTGTCATACTACCCCATGCAGGCAAGGGGGCTGCTTCTGCAAAACTTCATCAAAGATCGTTACTTCCGCGCAAGGGAAAATACAACCAATAACAATCAAAGTGAACAATAGTTGGTTTTAGAATATGCTTGGGGCACAGAAAAAGGTTTTAGAATGTGCTTGGGGTCAGTCCAATTTTTATTCTGAATAAGATTTTTAGTTTCGAAATCATTTGAATGAGAATGCAGGCTGTGAATCTAATTTACATCCTGTATACATCATCTAAATGAGAAGATCTGAAACGAGCAGATTGTTGTTTTTATTTTTTTTGTAGAGATGCTGTAGGTACATACACTGGTTGGAATTATAACATTCTTGTTTTGATTTAACTTTATGACAGATCTGCAAAAATGATCGCTTTTTTAACCATGAAGTATGGTTAATTCAATTCAAAAATTGCTTTGAGTAAACATATTTTGTGGTTGAAAGAAATTGTTTTTCTCTTGGTGAATGCCCTTGACCTTCTGAAAAAAATTTGCCGACGACTAGAACTTTCCATCTTATCAGAATCTTGAAACAGAACAGGTAGAAAATACTTTATCTTGCATGCTCACTAGCGCCTCGTAGCGGTTCATTTTTCGAATGTCCTTGGCCTTCTGAACAACTTTGCTAATAACCAGAACTATCTATCTTATCAGAATCACGAGATAGAACAAGTTGAAAATGTTTAATTTTGCATGCTTATTAGCGGTGGAATTCCGAAAGGACGGCCCATCTTTTGAGTGCCCTTGATCTGCTGAACAACTTTGCCGATGACTAGAATTATCCATCTTATCAGAATCTCGAAACAGAACAAGTTGCAAATGCTTAAATTCGTATGCTCACTAGCGCCACGTGGTAACAAAACGGTTCACCTTCTGAATGCCCTGGACCTTCTGAACAACTTTGCTCAAGACCGCACCTTTGCAGATAATAAGGGCCTCGAGATATGCCATCATAAATGCACTTGTATTATCCCCACTTATTCCCACACACATTCACTCCGGTCCTATTTTGTGTTCTGGCCGTGGGGCACTCGCTTGACTCTTGTAACTTGTTTTGCTATCCATTCCACTGTTTAGAAAATCTTTTAAGTGTTTTTCATTGCAAAAGACTTAGTATGTTACCAAAGGTTTTTTTTTACACGGATTTCGGAATGAACACAGTTTTTTTTTACACGGATTTCGGAATTAGAACGGTTTTTTTACACGGATTCCGGAATTACGCCGTTTTTTTTACACGGTTTGTTTTACACGGTACGTATCCCCCGAGCAAAAAAAACCTTAGTGTATTTTCATTTTTACGTGAATGAGATGACATCTGATAGTTGACATGCTCCCATTTGTCGTACATTTATTAGATGGGCTTAGTGATATCCGGTTGTAAATACCTGTCAAACGCTAAAATTACAGTAGGCGACGCGTTCAAACGTTGCTATAGCGCAGAGTGTGACAAAGCAGAAAATACATAAAGAGGCCTGAGAAGACGTCAACTTGCTTTGGAAAACTTTCATAGAAGATAATATCAACTTGGCATCTAAAGAAAAAGCAAAAGTACCCGCATATGCTCTGATTGTGAACTGTATTTTGCGACAAAAGTGGATGCAGATCATCAACGCAAAAGCATCCACAAGGCAGATATTTCGTCGTTAAATATTTAATATTTAAAGTCTTCGAGATAGACACCTTTAATAAAACCCTCGCTTTTTATTCACATATGATAAAGAGACTTCCATCAGCCTAGGACTACATCTACTGAATAGTATATTGCCCAGCTACGCACCGATACATCAGTGGGATTGAACGAATAGTTTCCCCTTTTAGATTGAATCCTGTCAATCAGTTCGAAGTACAATTTCCAGCATCATTAGTAAAACTCCTTTTCAATACACAGTCAAGTTACAAGGAAAAACGATATTGTATGGAAAGTTTTAACATGCAGAGAAAGGCGTCTTTACACTGGACAAAAAATGCACATTTTTCCACCCGTTTGCAAGCAAGCCTTTCGCGAAGTCTCCAAAGGAAAAGATGGCATAAGGAAAATAAATCAGATTAATTGAAAAGATATGTCTTTTGAGCTGTGCGCCTGCATGTTCCGGGGAGTCATGGGAACTTCCCGTGGGGCATGCATGATGTGTGCGTTTTTCAACAGGGCGTGTATTTGCAACAACAGCAACATTGCATTGCATCACCATGAGCTGCAGTTCTTTATACTTTATGCTCGCTAGTTTGTTCGGTTTGCTTCGAGATGAAGAAGCCCAAAGCTACACGAGTGAGAGCGCTTGCAAATAGTGCATCCGGTTTCCAGCTGTTGCCTGTTCTTCTACCCTGTTGAATGCTACTGCTGCTGCTGCTGCTGCCGTTTCTGTTGGTGGTGATGATGAGGATGCTGATGATGATGATGAAAAACGAGGAAAACATATGTAGCCCGACGGTGTGCCACGTTTCATCCTACTTGAAGTTTTCAGCCCTCCAGCCAATAATACAGGGAAGAGGTTGGCGGCCTTTCACAAATAACCTAGTGTCCCTTCGAATAGGGTAAGGGGATCAACAGTTGTCAATGGTTCGGTGGTTTCCGCTGTTTATTAATCGAACATGACGCCGCTCATTGGCTGTCGGCCTGAATGAAGAAGGGACATAATGGACTAGGAAATTTATTGATTGGATCATAGGAGTGAGCTAGTTTGGCGCTGTACTCGTTATAGTTGAATCGTGAAAAATGAGCTGCCAGCGCATTACGATGATGGTTGACGTGTACGAGAGGTGCACTGCAAAACTGGGAAAGCACATTGTTGACACTGGCGTATGCAGGTTAATGGTTCGAATATCAATTATCAAGCGAAGGCAGCTGGGTTCGATCATCAATTTGCGATTGAAAACAAACATTAGATCAGTACGATAAAATAAAGTTTTACCATTTCTATTCTCTCATCTTAAAATACTACGGCACACTTTGGCATTAACATGCATTTGTGTTCAGCGAGCGAAGTCACCGTGAAGATGGATCACAAGGAGACAGTAGCACAGCATCCGGCAGCATTCACAATACCCCTGCACTGTTTTCTTATACCGGCAAAAGCGGCAGCAGAATCCAACCGGATGGAGATGGAGCAACATGATTTTCAGAATCTTTATCTGGTTTATTTTATTTTACATGCAATCATTACGAATGCTTAACATCCATCTACTTCTGCCTAGTTTTCTTGCTTTTTCATTGCCTTTTCTCCCCTTCCGGGAGGAAGAAGACGGTTGGCATACCAGAAACGAACATCGGAATCATCCCGAGCAAGTTCTCGTGTGCTGCTGCTGCAAGTTCCATTTCTCAAATTAGATTTGTTGAAATGAATTCGTTATTCAACGTTAAACTCAATTTTCCATGGCAGATAGTTTCACCTAGATATCATCTTGACGAGGTTCCATCCGACTCGTTTTAAGTGAAGACAACGCGCTCTACACTTCCATGTTCGTTCTCTCTCTCTCTCTCACACACACTTCGCAATTCAGGATTCCTCGTCTGAAGACAGTTAGGCTCTGTCTTTTTCCGCATACATATGACATCCACCATAACTGGCTGCAAGTTGACTGTAATTGAAGAACTTCCAGTTAGCAATGAGGTTCTAGGAGCGCATCTGTTGCTTCGGAGGATCTAGGGGAAAAAAAGGTCGCAATGTGCACGTTCATGGCGCTGAAATACTTGATTATGATGGATTCATATTTTATTCACAACCATACGGTTTTGAAAATTGGTAGCAGGTTATGTGATGAAGATGTCGGTTTTAAAATTTAATTAGGATGTAATGTCGCAATTATGTTAAACAAATAGAGATGCATGCTATCAAATGTCTTGTTGTACTGAAATTAACCACAATTACAAGTTAAGTAAATGCTGTAAAGTTATGTACTTAAGCATTATTTTAGATGTTTAGAACTGATCGCATCTTTTATCATTTCCAACGCTTCATACTCTATTAATTTTAAAGTAGACTACATAAGGTCTGCATCCGCAATAATCCGGACACCTCAAAACATGAATAAAACATAAATTTCGCAATATATTTCCGTCGTAGTTGTTTACTTCAGATTCATGTGACGAGTTTTAACAATTCGTGAAGACAAAACAAAGTTATTCGGTATTTGAATAAAATTTTCGAACTATGCGCTTAACTCCGTCCATTAGGGTTTGTACAGACTCTTCAGAAATCGTAGAAGCCGTCTTTGTCCAAATTTTCGGGAAGTGTTTGATGTCTTTGATTCCTTGCTTTTTTTCAGAAAGTTCCCGCTTCATCAGAGCCCAATATCTCTCGATTGGTCGTAGCTCTGGACAATTTGACGGGTTTGAGGTTTTTGGTACAACTTGATTTGCTTGGTATCACTCCATCACAGTTTTAGCATAGTGGCATGATGCCAAATCGGGCCAGAAAAAAGGTTTTTCTTTGTGACTTTTCATGAAGGGTAGCAATCGCTTCTGCAGACAGTCTTTCTGATAGACCTCCTTGTTGATTGTGCCTGTAGTAACGAAAGATTTACATACTCTTTTTGCCACACCTGCAAATTGCTTGCCACACAATGTATTTTTTTGGGAAACTTCGATGCCTTCTTCGTTCTGAAATGCTCAGCTGTAGCATTTCTGGCCATAGCAGAATAAAAAACCAGCAATGGAAGCTGCTTTAAATCCTCCAGGACATAAGTTTCATCGTCCATATCAACGCATGAAAACTTTGTCAAATATTCGCAGTACAAACGTCAAGCCCGTAATTTTGCTGCCAAGTTCTGTTTGTCGTTGCAATTTGGAACTGTTTTTACTTTATACGACTTAAGTCTCAAACGCTGTTTTGATTTTTGGACAAAACCAGGCGACATCCCTATTTTACGAGCCACCGTTCGAATGGAGAGATTTGTGTTTTTCGTTAATATCCTTTTCACCTTTCGGTCAATGACAGGATCAGCGCGTCCAATGTTTTTGTCATTCTTCGGTTTCCTCTCTACCTTCAAACGTTCCAAAAATGATTTGAGCACATAGCGAACAGTGGATTTAGGTAAATGCAATGTTTTTGCAAGGTCTCGTATTGACAAGTCAGGATTTGCTGTACGCCCGTACTTCGCTCGGGCACTTGTTTTTCATTCGTCGCCATCTTGAATACTAAATATGAAATGTAAACATCAATCATAGTCTTTTTCTTCATAGACTCTCAGCTATACCACAGTGAAATTTTTCATTACTACGTGCAATATTTCAAAAGTTACAATGATTTGAAGGTGTCCGGATTAATGTGGATACAGATTTTACTTTGGTGTTTCAAATGAAAATTTGAAATACTTTGAACGCAAATAATTCAATTAAATATCGATAGATTCTCATGATGTTAACATATTACAAATTTTGTGAACTATAGAAAATAACATAAATTAAGGGGGTTGTAATAACGTTCTACATCCTAAATTCACTAAATACAGTATTTTCCTATCACAGATTTCGGGGGGAGGTAGCTCATCGAATCTTCCGGTCCGCCTCTAAGCATCTTCTGATGAGGTACGAGGCTGGATCCACCTTTTTCGATCTGACAAATTTGGAAGACGTCTGCGTTGAGTTATCTTAAATTTGAATAATCCGTCCACTATATCACAAAACATTACAATTAGTTGAGCGGATTGGAAGGAAGGAAATCATAGGGTGTATGCCCAAGTCTCCCCCGGTTGGTGCTAAACCGATGACAATGCACTATGGTCCAGATCACGAATTTACGAGGAAACATGCTCCCAGCGCCTAAACTTGAAACTTTACAGCAAAGTAATGTTCTACAATATGGTTTGTATCATTAAGGTCCATTTTTTGATGTTGATTAAAATTAGGGTGGTCCCCATTTTCACGGAAATACAAAAATTAACTTTTTTATTTGCAGAAATAGACGTTTACATTCTTTGACAAAATTGTAGCGCAGAAAATTTCATGGAATTATTATTAAGAAAAAATTTTTGTACCTAAAAAATTGACCGATTTAGAGCAATTTTTTCTCATCAACTTAGGGTGTACCATAAAAAATTGATTTTTTTGCCCTTACTTTTTTATTTCAATTCCCACCGTAAAGTTGTGTTTGAACGAGTTTTAGAACTTTTTAAGACGCGTACTTTGGTATACAAATTTTGCCGCTTACTTCAACAAATCAATAGTTATTGAAGTTTTTCTTTAAAAAATACGCTTTTTTTAAATGTTGATTTTCATGATTGGGGCAAATACAAAAAAAAAATTAAGGACGTCATTAGAAAGGACAATTCATATTATTCAACATATGTGAAAACTAGAGATTTGTTGTTTCTGTATCTTGAGAAAATTACATTTGAATCTGGAATAGTTTAAGAAGAAAAACTTCAAATACTATTGATTGATTAAAGTTAACGGCAAATTAAATACATCAAAATACGCGCCTTTAAAAGTTCTACAACTCGTCTGAACACAACTTAACGATGAAAATTGAAATAAAAAAGTTAGGACAGAAAAACTTTTTTTTATGGCTCACCCTAAGTTGACGAGGGAAAAGTTGCTCTAAATCGGTCAATTTTCAAGCTACAAAAAAAAATGTTTTATAAAAATTTTATGAAATTTTTTGTGCTACAATTTTGCCAAAGAATGTAAACGTCTATTTCTGCAAATAAAAAAGTTAGTTTTTGCATTTCCCTAAAAATGGGGACCACCCTAATTTTAATCAACATAAAAAAATAGGAATACGTTTTTATTTCAAGTTTCACCACCATTTTTTTTAAGGTTAATGATTGACCGATTTAGAGCAACTTTTCCCTCGTCAACTTAGGGTGAGCCATGAAAAAAAGTTTTTTTGTCCTAACTTTTTTATTTCAATTTTCATCGTTAAGTTGTGTTCAGACGAGTTGTAGAACTTTTAAAGGCGCGTATTTTGATGTAATTGATTTGCCGTTAGCTTTAACCAATCAATAGTATTTAAAGTTTTTCTTCTTAAACTATTCCAGATTCAAATGTAATTTTCTCAAGATAAAGAAATAACATATCTCTAGTTTTCACATATGTTAAATAATATAAATTGTCCTTTCTAATGACGTCTTTAATTTTTTTTTGTATTTGCCCCAATCATGAAAATCAACATTTAAAAAAAGCGTATTTTTTAAAGAAAAACTTCAATAACTATTGATTTGTTGAAGTAAGCGGCAAAATTTGTATACCAAAGTACGCGTCTTAAAAAGTCCAAAAACTCGTTAAAACACAACTTTACGGTGGTAATTGAAATAAAAAAGTAAGGGCAAAAAAATCAATTTTTTATGGTACACCCTAAGTTGATGAGAAAAAATTGCTCTAAATCGGTCAATTTTTTAGGTACAAAATTTTTTCTTAATAATAATTTCATGAAATTTTCTGCGCTACAATTTTGTCAAAGAATGTAAACGTCTATTTCTGCAAATAAAAAAGTTAGTTTTTGTATTTCCGTGAAAATAGGGACCACCCTAATTTTAATCAACATCAAAAAATGGACCTTGATGATACAAACCATATTGTAGAGCATTACTTTGCTGTAAAGTTTCAAGTTTAGGCGCTGGGAGCATGTTTCCTCGTAAATTCGTGATCTGGACCATAGTGCAATGGACATCAATAGAATCATACACTTGCCAGTAGGCACGCAAGGCATCGGCGGACTCTTATTTTTACCAAATCCCTCAATCAATTGATTTGCAGAGTAGAAAAATAGTAGTATGATAGTAAAATGGTTAGATATGAAAATTTACGAAAAAGAGAGTTTGCTTCGAGCATCTGCTATGGACGGTTGCGTCGATGCTTTATTTAACACTATTTCGTCATGGCGCGTTTCGTGTTGTTTCGGGTTTCTTTTGTTCGGTGGCGCGAATGATCGAGTGAGCACAGAAAAAAAACAACAAAGCTCAAGATCCCCTTGTTTTTTCAGTGAAAAACCACCATGTTACTTTGTTGTAGCATATTTACTGTTGGTATTATTTGGGTCAAATCATAAATCGGTACTAATCTATCGTCTATATACATACAAATGAATTTCTGTCTGTCTGTCTGTCTGACCCTTATAGGTTCGGAAACTTCTGAACCGATCGGCGTTAACATTTGTGTGTAGGAGTCTTAGGTGACAGGAAAGGTTCTTATGATGGTTTGAGACTCCTCCCCGTTCTGAAATGGAGGGCTTCCATACAAATGGAAAACAAATTTCTGCATAAGTCGAGACCTAATCAAACAAATGCAATAAAATTGGGCAGGTAGAGGTTTCTGACGGCAATAATTGTTTTTATGGTGGTTTGAGACCCCCTATGCCTTCAGAAAAGGAAGGGTGGGGCTCCCATACAAATCAAACACAGATTTATTCACAACTCGAAAACTAATCAAGCAAATGGAACCAAATTTGGCTTGTGGAGGTTTTTGAAGGCAAGAAATTTTTCTATGGTGGTTTGAGATCTCTCATTCCTCTAAAAGAGGGGGCTCCCATACAAATGAAACACAAATTTATGCATGACTCAAGAACTATAGAAGCAAATGAAACCAAATTTGGCTTGTGGAGGTTTTTGAAGGAGAGAAATATTTCTATCATAGTTCAAGACCCCTTTCTGCTCTTGAAGCGAGGTGGGCAGGAGGGCTCTCATGCAAATGGAACACCAATTTCTGCATAACTCGAGAACTATACATACAAATGAAACTACATTTGGCATGTGAGGGTTTTTATAGGCAGGATTTCTCTAATGTAAAAATGAATTTCTATCTGTCTGTTTGTCTGTCTGACACTTATGAAGGGTGAACGGAATCAAATTGCGACACACACAATCACTCGTTTAAATTTACCCGTTCAACCAATCTTCTTCAAACTTTCAGGAAGTACAATAAAACATAATATGAATAAAAAATCGTAGGACCATCGTGTGACCTCAGAAGAGATGCCTTTGGAGGCATTTCTTTTGGTGCACCTGCCCACTGATCGTTCCAGTTGTCACAAATGGGGTGCTCCGTTTTCCACATGAGCAAATTGCTTGCCAAATCATATATTTTTTTGGAAAACTTTGACATCTTCTGCTTTCTAACGTCCTCATGACATCGAATTTATGATGAATAGGGAAAAACCGAAGCCCCGGAAGCTGCCGGAAGTCTGCTTTTACATACGTTTCATCGTTCATAACGAGGCAATGTGGTTTCGTCAACATATGGGTGTAGAGCTTCCGTTCACGTGTTTTTCCTACCGTATTCTGCCGTTCGTCGCAATTAGGCGCCTTTTGGACATTGTACGTGTGGAGTTCTTCACGTTTTTTCGCATCTTGCACGAACGTTTTGGTTAGATTCAGTTTCTTCACCACGTCGTGAAGTGAACTGTTCTTTTGAAAGCTTGAACTACCCGCTTGTGATCCTTAACATGATACGGAGATCCATTTTTGCCACTTTTTTCTTTTCGATCAATGGTCAAACGTTCGTGGTACCGATTTAAAACTCGAGACACCTTAGAATGTACCATTCCCAGCTGCGCAAAATTTCTTTGCGCCAGTGTTGTTTTTCCGACTCCATATTCTCAACGATTGCACATCTGATAATGAAACTTACACAGCGTAAACAAATACACATTGAACTAATTCCACACAAATGTCAATAGAAAATAAACAACGGGTAAAAAGTTACAGCCATTTATAAGTGGTGCAATTTGATTCCGTACAACCTTTAAACACGGAACCTACTGCTTAGTCTGGTACTGCTACCTTACTTGCTTAGTCAAGAAAAAACAACATTCCGAAAAACAACCATAAACGTGCCAGTTTTATTAAATTTTCATTCATTTAGTTGCAAACGAAGCAGCGTTCGCACCGGGTTCAGCTAGTATTTAAATACCTTACTAGACGCCGCATGAATTCATCCTATCGTTTACTAAAACGAACCCTGCTGCCACGCAATCCTGTTATTCAATATCACAGTGAAGACACACAAATACGATACTGGGATTGCAATTTTACAATGCTGATGACAGAAGAACAATCGGAATAAAGAAGTTCCCTCCAATGCACAGTGGGCACAAATGGACCCAAACCTACAAAGAATTGAAAGAATTGAAAAAGTTCAGTGACAATGACTGATTCTTAACAGATTTTAGACTTATAGTTTGCCATGACTTTAGAATGTTTCGCTATTATGTTCGTTTTGGTTTGATCGATTCAGAATGTATTCTAACCGTGAATCAGCTGAAATATACTTCAGAACCTGGAATAAACAAAAAGTGTTTAAATTTCTAAATCAAAAATTTTAAAATCCCGATGACATGATTAAGAAGAGTTTTGATTCGTGGACAAAGTGTCCAACTCCTAATGGGATGTTGGCACCAGTGAATTTGTGAGAGTTTTTCCATTAAGATCCGGCCATTTCCATTGGCCGCATTGAACTCCCATTCGAGAATAGTCGGGAAAACTCTTCGTTTTGCTGTATTATAGCGAATTGGGGAAAATAAGCCCAATATCTCAGCGCACAGGTGCGTGCGGTGGCTTGTTCCAGTAAGTTTGCGAGAGGTTTTCTATTTAGAATTTCGCAGAAATTTTTCAATTCCTTCAATTCTTTGTAGGTTCGGGTCCATTTTTGCCCACTGTGCACTGTCTGATTGGCCTGATCTTGCATCCGCTCGCTGCGCTTCTGCTACGCTAGATCTGATGGAGGTGCACGGCATCTATTTTGTGCAAAAAGAGGATAATCCACCAAATTGTCCTGAATTGCGCCCGTTCGAGCGCTACTGGACAATAATCAAGCGGCTACCACGAGAGGATGGTAGAGAGGCACAATCTGTCAATAAGTTAAACAAAATGTGCTCATCTGCTAGTCGAAAGGTATCGCAGAGAACTGTGGAAAGGTAAATTGTCAAAAAGTGTATCAGTTGCATATCTAGGAGCGTTTTGATGAAAGATTATATTTTTTCCATAATACAGTCCTAAAACAGTGATTATTAAGCATAAAACTGGTTTTGAATTTGATTACTAATGCATGAAATACCTGCAAAACAATGTGTGTGTGTGTGTGTGTGTGTGTGTGTGTGTGTGTGTGTGTGTGTGTATGTGTGTGTGTGCAATTTGTGGGTGTTCAAATTTAGTTATAATCAGAAAGATCTCACCGGAAATTGTTGCTGATGTTCAGTCTTTAATTGGACAGCTTCTTTGTGATGCTTAAGGTACATTTATGTCTCTACAAAAGTAGCACTCCGCTATTCGGTAAATAGTTTTTCATCATCATTTCTGAATGGAACAGTCCGAATACAATTAGTACTTCGCGCACAAATGCAATACAATGAAAATCGCCGGTAAAAAACACTTCCGAGAATCTTGAAAAAGCACAATCATTGTGCAACGAAAGAAAAAAGCTTCACAGCTCTTCATCTGTACACCAAGTGGTGAGTGCATCTGGAATTATATGCCAGTTACTCACGCGCACATGCGCGTTAAGGCCCAAACATAATGAGGACGGAAACGGAACGGAAACGGCTAGTTTGACAGTTGTCGCAAATTAGGTCGACATGTCCAATTGGAATCAACTTTGACCTAATCAGGTTTATATCCGACAGGTATAGTCAGATTGGGTTCTTCCGCTGCCGTAGCCGTTCTGCTTCCGTTATCACTGCGTTCGAGCTTTTAGCTTCGGTTTTTGCTTCTGACTAGCTAATGGCCGTTTTCTACATTGCACTGGTTTTCTTTTATCTCTCTCCACACACTGCCAACAATCAAAATCCCCCGCTATGAGACGATTCTATATTGACTTCTAAACTGCTTAATCATCAGGTCACTCGCGACAAAGCGCAAAAATACTCTAATATAATTATTTATGTCCGCGTGGCACAATACTAACAGCAGTAGCAAACACAACTAAGCTGATATTAAGTCTTCCTCTGGGTGCAAAAAAACAAAACAAAAAAACGGGGAAAAACTACCGACCATCATCATCGCTTATATTCACTAAATCTTACACAAAACACGTGGAGATTTTATGATTTCACTGTACGTCTAGGTTAAATTCGAATACATTTTTGATTTTATTCCTCGCGAAAAGGACGCAGCAAAAACAAAACACGTCGTTTTCCAAGCAGCTTGCTGCGATCCTAAAACACCTGCAAAACCATGTGTCTTCTTTATAAAATTAACAGTCCTTAGTCTAGTTTCGAAAACAAATTGCGGATAGAAAGGTTCGGATTCTTCTTAATCATCCTGAGCCATTTAAAGTAGTCGTTTCGCTTAACGCTGAATCCTGGTTTCCGATCACCAGTCAGCCGATCTAGGAAGCGTTTTAAAACGCTACTTGCTGTCTACCAAGGAATTGCGAGTGATTTTGTTATGTGATGATGTGATATATACGGATTCTCAACACTTTTGTACAGATTATTTCCCGCACTTCATGGTCAACACAAGGTCCCTGTCATTCGGTCTAGAAAAGAATATGGGCGCGTGCTGCTGGTTTGGTCGCGGCCGCATCAACGATTAAAAGTGCCTGAATGAAATGGACAGCTTGTATTAATCACTTGAAGATGCGATGGGGGATCAATGCGTTGATATTCCCAAATGTAACACGTAGTAAAATGTTTCTTGTCTTCCATAGCTAAACGTGATGGAATGGATTGAACGAGTGGAAACTCATCGGGAATGATCTCTCACATGCACCTGTCGAACCATTCTGATCGTCCGTTGTGAGAATATCACCATGAAAATCTCACATGCGCATAGCGTGTTCCCAGATCCCAATGCTTCACTCGTTCCTCCTGTTCTCTTCCCTATCCCATGGCCGCGAGCGGTGCTTTATGACACATTGTGAGTCTCGATATGTGCTACTAAAGTCAGCTCTTCAAAAGCAGAAACATCCTAGACGACATAGATGCCGACTACTAGGATTGGACACGCTTGAACGACGTCGAAAAATACAGCAGTCGTTGTTTATTGCTAAACTGTTAAATGGTAAAGCTGATGCCCCCGAACTACTTTCTACGTTAAACTTTAGGGTACCGAATAGAACCCTACGGAACTCTACGTTGCTGCAATCAATTTTTCACCGGACTGTGTTTGGATACAATGAACCGATTTCAGCATGTATTCGTGTGTTTACTGCAGTCGAAGAGCTATTCGAGTTTTATGAACCATCTGGACGTTTCGCGAATCGGATAAGAACGGCATTGAACTAGCTTTTAAGTGAAACGTGTTTTTTTATTAGTTTATTAGTTAAATTTTATTCATTAAGACTACCCATTGTCAGATGAATTATTTTAAATACAAATACAAATACATTAAAGGAAGATTGAAGCACTTCATGTTCAACAAAAGGGTAATATTACGAAAAGGAGAAGATACAAAAGAGTTCACCAAGATTACATTCCTAACAAAGGGAGAAAATTCAACAAACAAAAGAGACGAGTCTTTAGCATAGGGAACAACGCAATTCCAGAAGAATGAGTCTTATGGCGGACCAGCGAAATATGGTGAGACCCAACCAGTTATAACATTTATGTGCAATATATGTATCTGCGCCAGGTTTGATTTTTTTAACCTGGAAGTGTGTTTACTCTACTGTTATCCACATGAAAACGGTCATGTTTACATACGGGTTTATTGCGTGAGAAAGTAACCTCGGAATGGGCGTGACTCTCCAGACATTCTGGGTTACTCGACCTACAATAGAGCTGGAACTTTCTAACTGCCGAATTATAGCTGCTTTCAATTGTCACCTATAAAAACTAAAGGGTGATACGGTCAAAATTTGGTCAAGGGAAAACGCGTGTAAATCGGTGAAATCGTTTATTTAAAAAATCAAATTAAATTTCTTTTTCAAGTTCAATTAGTATAAAATTCAGGAAAAATATTCAGTTAGGCTTCCGCTTTTCCAAATCCGAATTGCCGGGCCTTACGCTTGACCCCTGCCATCAGATTTTGTACAGCCACCTTGTCCACCTTCTTCGCCGCAGAAAGCCAGTTTGCCTTGAACTGCTGCTCGTCCTTAGCAGTTTTTTTGGTCTTCTTTAGGTTCCGCTTGACAATAGGCCAGTATTTCTCAATTGGGCGGAGCTCTGGCGTGTTGGGAGAGTTCTTGTCCTTGGGAACCACCTGCACGTTGTTGGCGGCGTACCACTCCATGGCCTTTTTACCGTAATGGCAAGATGCCAAATCCGGCCAAAACAGTACGGAACAACCGTGTTTCTTCAGGAAAAGCAGCAGACGTTTATTCAAACACTCTTTCACGTAAATTTCTTGGTTGACAGTCCCGGAAGCTATGAAAATGCTGCTTTTCAAGCCACAGGTACAGATGGCTTGCCAAACCAGATATTTCTTTGCGAACTTTGACAGTTTCGTGTGCTTGAAAACATCTGCTACCTTTCCCCTTCCTTTTGCCGTATAAAACTCCTGTCCCGGAAGCTGCTTGTAGTCGGCTTTGACGTAGGTTTCGTCGTCCATTACCACGCAGTCAAACTTCGTCAGCATCGTCGTGTACAGCCTCCGGGATCGCGCTTGGCCGTCGTATTTTGTTTATCATCGCGATTTGGAGTCACTACCTTCTTGTAAGTCGATAGTCCGGCTTGTTTCTTGGCTCGATGCACGGTTGTAGACGATACACCCAGCTTATTTGCGGCATCTCGGAGAGATAGGTTAGGGTTTCGCTTGAAACTACCGGCAATTCTCTTTGTCGTCTCAGCGGCTTCCGGTTTTCGATTTCCCCCCGATCCAGACTTCCTGGCTGTCGACAAACGTTCCCCAAACACTTTAATTACATTTGTAACGATTGATTTGGCAACTTTTAGCGATTTTGCCAACTTTGCGTGCGAGTAGCTCGGATTTTCGCGATGCGCGAGCGAAATTTTGATACGCTGCTCTTCTTGCTTGGACGGCATTTTGACAACTGAAGAGTGAATTCCAAAATCAAAATA
Organism: Aedes japonicus; assembly: GCA_034211315.2. Taxonomy (NCBI): domain Eukaryota; kingdom Metazoa; phylum Arthropoda; class Insecta; order Diptera; family Culicidae; genus Aedes; species Aedes japonicus. Next base: position 44,409 of record JASCZW010005136.1, on the reverse strand, counting down.
GGAGCAACATTCTACACACACACACCTTCAAAATGAGGGGTGTTCAGGTTTTTTAAATGCAAAATTGAAAGAAATACGTCAAGTTGATATTGACCAAATTTTGACCGTGTCGCCCTTTATTGCAATCAGATTTCTTCCATCATTCCATAAAATATTGGAAACACACACTTCAAGGTCACAACACAAGGTCAAATGTCTACAAAGCATTTTTTAACCAATACAAATACAATGAACTTTCATTAGCTGTATTTGTAGAGCCGATGCTGCCTCCAACAAAATAGTTTTGCAGAAGTTTCGAATAATTAATTCAATTTCCTGTAACAATACAAATAGGAAAACGATGATGTGAATCGATGATTGCAAATCGATACCCAAAGCAAAGGTTAGAAAATTTACTAACGGGCAGATACTAAATTTGCTATTGTAATCCACGGCAAAACTCAAGTGATAGGAATAAAGCTAGTTTGGGCCACTCCTTAGATCAGTCGGTAAGAATTATAAAGCACGACCAGGCTGGAGGTGGCTGGATATTCCCCAGTTGTCGATTTTATACATATCCTTTAAATCCAAAATGTTGTTCGATGTTGCATCGATGTTTAATCAACGTTCATGTTGATGTTGAGAAGGCAATCTGTTGAAATTGCGAAAAGCATGCCTTGAAAATCAACAGAACGCGCTCAATCCCCTTCCAAGGCGACGGGCTGAGTTTGTTTATAGTTCATCAAGTGAGTCAAAACCGAAAATTGATTAGATCGAAAGGAAGCATTCTTACAGTCTAAGGAAGTTACGAGACTATGGACCGAAGAGATGAACCTATTTGCCACCTTTAATCAACTCATCTATAATAACAATAAATATTGATCCAAACCTTCAATTTTCATCTGCTGCACAGCAACGAGCAACGTCTATGAAATGTGAAGAAGTAGACAGATTTGTCTTAGCACTGCCCGGGAAGAATGTTCCCACGAAGATATAAACGTACTTGTTTCGAGTTTTATGCAGCTTTTTGTTTCATTAGATGGTGGGTGCTGTGGACCGAAACATCAGGACATGAAGCAGCAGACCACAGCACAGTCTTCTGTTGGGAGGGTTAAGGCTCATGACTGGAAAATGCATCCTGTGCATCGAACGAGGAAGAAACTTGCAGAGGTCACTGCTGCATGCAGCTCACAGTCGAATAATTTAATTATTTTTTGTGTACCAAACTCTCACACTTCTTCCTTAGTTGGCTTTTCTCTTGCTGGCTTGCTATTTTAATGCAGTCTTGTGCTATTCAACACACTCACATAAACAAGAAGAAAAACGAACCCGGAAAGAGAATGAGCTCCTATAGCATAAATGAAGCGCCATGTTTTATCGAAGAACAATCATATCTCGGGTGGGGAAGAAGAATATGCGGGTGCGAAGCGGAGATGGCTCTACTTTTCCGAAACTAATACTTCATGCATGCATTCAACGTCCACATAGGAAGCGATTATTCAAATTTTCATTCGGTCGGACGGGCTATGTTTGTCTTCGGGAGTCTTCTTGGCTGAAACTTTGCAAGTTTATCGTTCCATAGATTGTTTTTGGCCTTGTTTGATTTTCCCGACCACTTCCTTTCGCTGACCTTCACTAAATTTTTGGTTTGTTGTTTCTGTCGGAAATATCCTCATCTATTAGAAAACGTATTACACAAAAAAAATCATTGCATTGGCGATCTCATATCTTCTAGATTTCTGCGTCAATCGATGTTGCCCGCGTTGCGCTTGACCTAGTTTGTACTCAGCTGCTCAGAAGGCGAAATAAAACTGCCAATAGTAATAATAATAAAAAAAACTAAAAATCCAATAAGCACAACGGAACAGTGTCTGAGATGGAGATGAACATAAAACAAACAAATGTGACCATTGGCATTGAGAAGCGAAGCATTCAAATTAGCCATACAGAGAGAATGGATGTTGAACTCGTGCTTGTCGAAATTTATGCGATCAAGGACTTAAGGGGGGAGGATTCGTATGAACATGTTCTCATTTAGAACTGTGTTGAAGCAACACGATTAATGTGAGATGCATAATGTGGTTGGCATTAGAGATAAGAATCTGCTGGGCAATTCATTATGTTAATTAGCTTATTCGTGACATAACAAGTAATAAGTGAAATGGATAAAGCTTTAGGGTTTCAGATAGCCTACACATCACAATCATGTTAATTTCGGTGCCATGAAACTGACACATTCAAAAGTTCGTAAAAAAAGAAAAGAATTAGTTGAATAAGACGAGAAAAGAAATTCAGTAGAACATACCTTTTGTCGAATTGTGGGTTTTTCGATTTCAGGAGACTAAATTTGCCATGAAATCTTTGTTAACATTCCTCGATTCATGACGAAGACAAATAATTTCTAAGTGTGTAGTTTATAATGACGCAGAGTTACCGTACCAGTGACGGTGCGTTCGAATCCCGGTCCGGTCGATTCAACAGTTGTTTTGGATTGAAAATAGTTTTATACATATATTTACTTAAAAATTCAAAAGAAAAGTTAATCGATGGAGCCTTGAGTGTAAAACTGAACGCATTTTCGCTTGATGCCCTCCATCAAAGTCTTTACAGTGTCATCCGGTACCAGTTTCTCAGTTTTTTTTCCATTTTCTTAACATGTCCTCGTCTTTGACTGTCTTCTTGCTCTTCCAAAGTTCCCGCTTCATCATTGCCCAGTACTGCTCCACCGGGCGCAGCTCCGGACAGTTTCGCGGATTCATGTCCTTTGGAACAAAATGGACAGAATTGACCTCATACCACTCCAGGACACTTTTAAAATAGTGGCATGATGCCAAATCTGGCCAAAATAGCGGAGCTTCGTCGTGCTGCTGCAAGAACGGCAAAAGGCGCTTCTCGAGGCACTCAGATTTGTAGATCTCGCCATTTACTGTGCCCTTTGTCACGAAAGGCTCACTCCTCAGTCCGCAAGAGCAGATGGTCTGCCAAATGAGATATTTGGAGGCGAACTTCGACATTTTCTTCTTCTTAAATGTGTCATCCACATAGAACTTGCTCTTGCCGTTGAAAAACTCCAACCCCGGAATTTGCTTAAAACCGGCTTTTATATACGTTTCGTCGTCCATCACACAGCAGCCATATTTTGTCAGCATATTCTCGTAGAGCTTCCGTGCCCGAGTTTTAGCCGTCGATTGTTGCCGCTCATCGCGGTTTGGGAAGTTGGGAAGTTCTGTACCTTGTATGTATGTAGTCCAGCTCTCTTCATTGCATTCTGGACGTAGCTCTGCGACATGCCGATCTTTTTAGCCAAATCACGGCTTGAGACGTTGGGATTTGCTTTAATCATCCGCTTCACCTTTCCCTCCGTCTTTTTGTTCTCCGGTCCCGGTTTTCTTCCAGCTCCTTTGCCGTAGTCCAACGTCAACCGCTCCTGAAACCGCTTCAACACTCTGGAGACGGTTGAATGGTGAATGTTCAACATTTTTCCCAACTGCCGGTGCGACAGGTCAGGAAATTCCAGGTGTTTGGAAAGAATTTGTTCTCTCGACTCGCGTTGGTTCACCTCCATTTTCGTTGAATCGAAAAACACGACTTCGAGTTTGACAGCATGTAAACAATACACACCAATGAGAAAGTGTGCAAAATTTGGTTGATTTTTACCCAATGGTAAAAAATTTATGCCCTGTTGAATGTGTTTGTTTCAAAATTGTAATCGCTGAGCCATGTAAGATGCATGTGGGTTTCACAGTCTTTCTTACTATCGATCTCCGATTGACCAAAATCGTATCGTGAATTTTTGCAATGGTTCGGGATGTAGAGACATCTACTGGGCATCCGAAACGTTCGGCATCTTCCGTGATTGTACGGCAACATCAAAATAAAAAAAACACATTTTCACCTTTGAAATTTATGATGCAGAGTTCCCGATAAAGGGTGTTCCGACCAAAAATTGGTTAAACAGTAATGTGTGTGAGTCGATCAAAGTTTTTAATAATAAGTCAAATTCTTTTTCTTTTTCAAGTTTAGTCTATACAGAATACAGGAGAAATATTCAGCCAAGCTGCCTTTTAACTGAATGCGAATTGCCGGGTCTTTCGTTTAACATTTGCCATAAGATTTGATACAGTCTCATTGTCCACTTTATTCACCGCAGAACGCCAGTTTGTCTTGACTTGTTTCTCGCTCACAACAGCTTATTCAGTCTTCTTAAGGTTCCGCTTGACGATGGCCCAATATTGTTCGATTGGGCGTGTTGGGAGTGTTCTCGTCCTTGGGCACCACTTGAACGTTGTCGGCAGCATACCACTCCATGGCCTTTTTTCCGTAATGGCAAGATGCCAAATGTAGGCACTCGCTCAGATAAATTTCTTGTTGTCGGTTCCGGTCGCAATATAAACGTTGCTCTTCAAGCCACACGTACAGATGGCCTGCCGTATAAAATTCCTGTCCAGGAAGCTGTTTGAAGTCTGCCTTGATGTAAGTTTCCTCGTCCTGTACCACGCAATCAAACTTCGTCAGCATCGTCGTGCACAACTTTCGCGATCGTGTAAATCGACAGTCGATTTTTGTAAATCGACAGTCCAGCTCGTTTTTAAAGTCTGTCCATGGTAGAAGGCGCCACTCCCAGCTTCTTTGCGACATCTCGGACGGAGAGGTTGGGGTTCCATTCTAAACAGCGGGCAACACTTTTTGTCGTCGCTGGGGCCTCCGGCTTTCGATTTCCCTCCGATCCAGCTTTCCGGGCTGTCGACAAACGTTCACCGAACACTTTTAATACATTGGTGACAGTTGATTTAGCCGCATTCAACAATTTTGCGAGCTTGGCGTGAGAGTAGTTTGGATTTTTGAAATGCACGTGTAAAATTTTAATGCGTTGCTTCTCTTCATTCGACGACATTTTAATAACTGAAGTGCTAATCTCAAAATCAAAATGGGGGCATGATGTTACACGCACACATCTTTAAAATGAGGAGTGTGCAATTTTTTTTAATGCACGATGAAAGGAAAAGCGTCAAGTTTAAGATGACCAAATTTTGATTGAAACACCCCTTAGTAGTTGTCACGGTTTTCTTTGGTTTGAGTGATGGTTTTTTTCTCCCAAAAAATCATGCTTGATGAGCTCCTGAAATTAACTTTTTTCCATACTCTTCTGATAACACGCGGTAGTCTGCTTTCAATGATTACAGGCTTGAAAACAATGATAACGGAAGCTGAACGGCATTGGCAACGAAAAAACTCGATGTGACTAAGCCTACTTGTGGGAAAGAAAACAGGCTAGATCCAACCCGATTCTAATTGAACATATCGAAGTAGTTTGTGACAATTGTCAAACTTGCCGTTTACCATTCCGTGTCCGTTATTATTGTGTTTGGACGGTAAAACACAAACTTATTGACGCAACTAGTTCCATCTCCATCCAGTTTCGTCTTAGAACGGTGAAAACTGAAATAGATGTATAAGTGAACATCCATTGATTATGTCACGCAAAAAAGTGACTTTTTAGACCCCCCCCTTCCCTATGTAACGTTTTTTGTATGGACCTTCAATTTTTTTGTATGGATTGACACGTTTTACCCCCCTCCCCTTTACTGCGTTACATAATTAATAAACCTTCCCTTATAGCTTTTACATGTACAAGAGCATCAGTCTTTATGCTTTTACAACTACATCAAGCATTAAACATAACTTAAGCCTGTCCATGTTAAATTTCGGATACTTAAATAACAGCAGCAAAAAAAAAAAATTACACATAATTCAACAAAGGGATCAATACTTCATTTTCACGGATAGTCTTACTTCTATGGAGGCTATTCGCTCCTTGAGGCGGTAAAGCACACCTATTTTCTTATGAAAATACGAGGTCTTCTAAGTGCTTTATCTTCACGTTCTTTGAACATGAATGCACATGAATGTGTAAAATGTCGAAAATAAACAAACATTCACGTTCTTTTATTATCACCTTTGTGTGGGTCCCTTCTCATTGTTCGATTCTTGACAATGAGAAAGTGGACTCGCTTGCAAAGGTGGGTGCTATGGAAAGCGATATTTCTGACCGACAAATCGTCATCAACGAATTCTTCAATATTTTTCGTCAGATATCACTCGATAGCTGGCAGTATAAATGGAGTAAAGGAGATTTGGGGCTATGGCTACATTCTATCACTCCTAAGGTGTTTAAGAAATGTTGGTTCAGGGGATTGGATGTGGATCGAGACTTCATTCGTGTAATGTCTCGCCTTATGTCCAATCATTATTCTTTGAACGCTCATTTGTTCCGTGTTGGGCTGGGAGCAATATCTGTGAATGCGGACAAGGTTACCAGGATGCAGATCACGTTATTTGGTTTTGTACTGAGCATCGTGGAGTCAGATCTGAGCTTTATGATTCCCTTCGGGCTCTAGGTAGACAACCCAATGTACCGATTCGAGATATTTTGGCTGCACGCGATCTGGAGTGAAACTCAGCTATGTGTTTTTGACTTACATTAGCCTTAGATTGTAGTTTGATTAACTTACTTGTTTAGGATAAATTTTTGAGGAATGTGTACGCCAGTGTGTGATTGCGGTTGTGTGTGTGTATGTGTGTGAGTGATTTTTTTTAAATTAAAAACGTTTAGTTAAAAAATTGTAATTTGAAGTTCTAGATATAATAAAACCATTGTTCCTTATGCTTTGTTCAAAATTCCCACCCGAATTTTCCCATCCTTAAGATTGTTATTCCTTTTAACCTCGAGACGACCGCGAGTAATCGGTTCTATCCCCTTAACCTTAGTTTTAAGATAACTGATGTATATAAACATGAAAAATTGGCTCTGTAAAGTTGATTCGATTGAGCCTGTACAAAAAAATGAATTCATAAAAAAAAAATCAACAAACTACATGAGAAACAGTTGATCAAATCGTCATTCTTCTTTCTGTAAAATGGCCAGTGGTCAGTCAAATCAAATACTTCTTCGAAAATTTCAACACCTTCTTTGTACGGAAATGGTCGGAAAAAGCGTTCCTTTGCATTGTGGTATATTAAACCAGACCCGGAAGCTGTTTGAAGTCTTCGAGTACGTTGTCCATTATGAAACAAGAAAATGTTTGCAAAAAATTGGTGTAAAGCTCCTTAGCAAGACTTTTTGCAGTGAAACTTGGCTTGTCACCACGGTTGTGTCGTGATTTTTGATTTTTCTTTTCCGTAGAGCCTGTAGATCCGCCATCTTGCAGTTTTGTATTTTTAACGTGCCTCTATTCGCTTCAAAGTTAGTCGAGTGAATCCCGAACCTCGGTTTTGTTTCCAGCTTCGAGCTCTCCAACCGATACGATTCTACTCGTCTCAACAATCTCTCACTCATACCAATAAACACATATATTCGCTTCACACACTTCTACACATATTAATATGAATCATGAAAAGAAGAGATTCTTCAGCACATTGACACATGCTAGCGTACCCGTAAAAAAAATTCTCATAGATTTACAATTAAATGTATTGTAACCATACGATAGAATCAATCGTATGTAAAATTGACTATATTGTTAATGACGATAAGATGACAATAAAAGTTATTGTTTCCACAATAGAATCTAATGTAGATTGCGACATCGACAATAGAATCAGGGGGTTGTTATGTATCTTAACTATAGAAAAAATCGTTTTTCTCCGAACAAATTTGAGTCAATTACTATTGATTTTATTATTTCACATTTGTTGATAATTCTAGCATATAGGGTGAATAGTAGATCTATTGTAATGACAATATTCATTTTTCATTTACCTGATACATGAACAATAAGATTCATGGTCGGCAAATGATTTAAATGTTACTTTATATTATTTTATTGTAATTGTATGGTTATTTTTATCCGGGTATCCTCTTTTTGACTCACGATAAAATTTCATATTTTGTCGGTTCTCAAACCTAACTCGCCCCGTTAATTTGCCCCTTCTCCAAACATACTATACCTTACATATTATTGCTGACTTTGAACCCCAGTTGGATGTGTCAAACTAATAGAGTAGATCCAATAAGAATCCATTCTTATTTACACAATGGAACTGTCTTTCGAGAATATTTTAATGATTCAGTTATTCAATGTGACCGATCAGTTCAAAACTAATTTTGGTGGGTAAGTATTATTTGATAAGATTTTCTCTCGGTTCTCTCATCGATGACCCCGATCTATCGTTATCTGCAACGTGGTTGGTGCTACCAGCTGTGTCGGTCTGCTTGCTGTTTGCTGTTCGATCGCTGAACAATAGCCAAGTTCAACGAATCTGTCTGGCTGGTCGATAGCTATACAAATATTGCCAGCAGCAGACTATAGACACTCAAGTAATAGACCGGACAACGTGAGTCTGGCACAGTTGATGTATCCAAAACAACTGTCAAATCGTATGGGAAATGCGAGGAAATGTTCGTTTTGGATACAACATGGCGGCACGTTGTCCGGTCTATTACTTGAGTATCTATACAGCAGACGGGATAAAATTAGGACGGTTAGGGTGGTCCTCACAGACAGCTACCACCTTCTTATCCATTTGCCGGGAGCATACTTTTCGATTTGTTCCACTTGCAACCTTCCGATCCGCAGTCAAGCACTGGTTAAATTATTTGCAAACACTAAACACGGTAACTAGAAATGAGAAGAAAAGATAGTATTTTCCATTTGATTCTAACTACCATTATTGCTGCAGACTTCTTCAGTGTCGTGTACTAATAACTTGACTAAACAGCTAACACTTTCTAGGATTCACCGAACAGGGTAGACTTTAGGGTAGTTTTAGTTTCTTGGCAAGATCGCCTACCGATAAATTCGGATTTTGCTACCGTTCGTACAAAATGCGCTTGCGTACTTCCACTTGATTCGACGCCGTTGTACTGAATGTAACAAGAATGTAAACATGTTGTATCACGCAATAAAGTGGGGAGTTTCAACTGTAATATAAGTGAAACGTTTCAGCGACCCGTGAAATAATAGTTCAAAAATCTACACTGAGAGAAAAGTGTCCGAAATTTAACGTGGAAAGGCTTTAAATGTTATATTTGTCATTGGCGTTCTAGGCCAGACTGGGAATCGAACCCAGCGACCTCCAGCATGGTGTTGCTTCGTAGCCGCGCTTTAATCGACTGAGCTAAGGGAAGACCTCCCTCTCCCTCTCCCGGTTACACGTTGTTAATCCAGTGTTCCAGTGCTTTGACATTGAAATTATAGAAAGATGTTTTTAAATTGTTTGTTTTTTTCTATTAACGGGACTTTCAGCCTTCTGCTGGTTCGTGTGTGTGTGTGTGTTTGTGTGTGTGTTTACATTCTAATTCCCACTGTCTGGCAGCGGTATTATGGATAGAATCTTCCTGCAACTGTTTCATATTTGCTGTTTACAGTTGCAAAAAGCTTAAATCCGGGGATTAGAAGGTGACAGCTCTACCGTGACTCCAATAGCCCATTTCAAGAACGCAAGCATTCCGAAGCTATCTTCGTACACAATAAGCCCCGCTCCAGTAGTGACATACTGAAACTTTCAATCAAGCGTATGTGCAAATGCTTGATTGACGCGTATTTAGTGATTCACAATATATAGTCAGATATGTACATCTCACCAATTGCCGCTTCCTTCGTTACACTCTCTTGTTCATTAGTAAACGTTGCCTCGTAATTAATTTCATGCACTCCCGACAAAATAAGCGCAAAAATTAACGTGGCCAAACCGCCCGTTATATACGTAACCTGCATAAGAAAACTCTGTACACCACATGGTGAACGCATCTGAAATTATGTGGCAGCCTTTCCCGCACGCATGCGCATTGTCTTCGTTTGCTGCTTCTGATAAGCAAATGGCCGTTTTCTACACGCACTGGTCTTCTTTTTTTGCACTCCACACTCTGCCAATAATCAAATGCCCGATACGAGGCCACCCTGTATCGAACTTCAAAACTGCTAATAATCATCGATTCACTCGCGACAAAGCGGACAAACGCTCAAACCTAATAATGTATGTCCGGATGTCTCAATACTACCTCTAATAAGTAAAACTAAGCTGATGTAACTCCTCTTCCGGGTGCGGGGGCGCAGCACAAAAAACCACAAGATGTGGAAATACTACCGACACTCACACATTTCGGGTGGGAATCGATTGTATTCACTACAGGTTTCCCAAAGCACGCGGATATTTTATGATTTCACTGTTAGTTAAAGTTAAATTACGAATTATTGTTTGATTTTTTTTCGCGAAAACGACGCAGCAAAAACAAAACACGTCAGTTTCAAAGCACGGCTTGCTGCGATCTTTTTTCCTTTCAGCCTTCTGCTGGTTCGTCACCGAAATTTAGGCGAAAGAACCCTTTGAGTAAGAGAATGGAAAATCTGTTAAATACTGCGAGTTCATAATTTATTCAACAATCAATTCCAAGCGTTCTGGTTAGTAAGAATTGTTCCTACTCACTTTTTGTCAAAGGCCAGTGTTTTGGGTAGAGTGAGGTAAGTAAACCGGTTACTATTCCGGCGCGTTTCAATTGTGGTCCATGGAACTCTCATGGGTCATGATGGAACCACACTTTAAAAGGAAGGATTGGCAATAACTGGTATATCGACCCTGGTTGTGTACACCTTACTTCAGATTGAATTTAATCTGAACCGTATTGTGTTGACTTTTGCTGAAAAATAAATAAATGTGTGTGGGTTCGTGCTTCTGTTTGTGACCGGTCATTCTCTTCCTGATTCATGTATCCGCCAATGCCTCAGGACACTTCGAAAAAGTTGAACCGTTCCCTTCCCAACAGGTTTCAGTAGTCACGAAGCAAGGCAACAATGCCTTGATGAAGAATCAACACAGAGATCGGATGGAACTAAACACCTAGCAGTGATGACTAGTGATATTTGTTGATCTGCAAGAAATGCATGAGATTATTCGTATTGCTTTGTTTACTACTACTGATCGTGGTAGATACAGCTTTAATGCCTAATCTTAATAAGCTGAAAACAGTAAAACAAAACCGGTTCAAGTAAAATTGCAAACATATGCTACTTTACGTTATCCAACTTCACTGGTACCGTTCGGAAAAGTTTTGACTCACAATCACAGGCAACCTGCACAAACACACACATACGCTATAGTTCGACAACAAATGTGCTCGACGGAGTCAATTCCTGTTTTACCTGATATCGTTTACTTCATAAAATATCCGACAATTCAATGGCAGACCGGAAGGAGCATCAAACCAGAGGAACAGTTTATCTGCCTTTCCTCACCCGGAGGCCATCATCGAGTGGACGCTCATGTTAGATTTGGGCGATGATGGTTTTCCTTTAGTGGAAATTGCTACAGCTAACAAACAACTCGGAATCAACGTTGAGAAAATTGCAATTCGATTCAATGTCGGTTCGATTTTCCATGTCAGGTGGTTCATTTTTGTTGCGATGGGGAAGTGGGAGGGATGAGATTGTTTTCATTTTTAAGTTTACTGAAAGCGAACGAAATTTGAACCATGCTATGAACTGGGATGAGCTACATGCAATCGGGTTGCAGATTTTGTGTTATTCTGACGATGCATCACGAAACAGTTTTTATTCTCCAGAATCGAAAAAAAACTCTACCTTCTGCAGAGAATTTTTCAATTCTATGCTAATTTCAGGCAGCACAATTAATCCGAAATAAGGGGTCGCTAGCAGCAGCAAACTTGAACAGAAACCTGCCAATGTCATCTTGAATGGAAGGACTCTCGAAACGAGGACTTTTTTCACTCTTCTATCGAGTTACAATATTAGTTCCATTCTGTGCAGTCGGTGCCGTGTGCATCTGATGGCACCTAAATCTCAATTTCGATTTCCGTTTGAAGCAATCCGAATCCTGAGCAGCGGTGTTGAACCGACATATGCAAAATTCCGGACAGACAATTGGGTGTCTTTTGCTGCCCTAAGCTTTTCATGCACACATAGATCGTCGTTGACCATCTTTGGCTCTGATGCAGCAAAAATTCAAGCTTGAAGCTAACATTTGGTTCGACTGCAACTGGTTGCAAGGGTTGTCCTTAAAAAAAGCACCACCCCCTCAATCTTGTTGCTGATTGTGTTTTAATTATTCAAACCTGGTTGTAAACATCGTTAACGGTTCAGTCGCAGAATAACAGAATGCCGCATGTGGTGATACTCCCCGTGGTCCGAAGAGCACAAGCTGTGAGGAATGCTATCGTTGGTGCAGATTTTTTCTTTTAATTTAGTTCAATTAAGAATCAGGAAAAAAAGAACATGGGGCCGTCATATGGGTACTTCCCATTCAATAAGCGATTGTTTTGCAACAAAAGATAAATGAGTTATTATTAACCACCTTGCCTGCGGGTGCTTCTATCAGGTTGTAGTGAACCTTGTACAGTAGTGCTTCCATTTGTGCTATACTGATTCGTTAAGTGTCGTTGCAACGAAGCATTATATTTTTGTGCGACATCAATTATCGATAAGTTCCATTCGAGATCGACAAAATTTCAAACCGCCTTTGGCGAGTGATAACTGTTGCAACGAGTACATGGTTTTGCTCCGTTCACCAGGAAAATTTAAAACGCTTTCCTTAAATTTAAACTGCACGGTCGCTGAGACTTATATTGGAAAATGGCACTTCTACCCAATAATGGAGCAATTTATGTAAACTTCCAAGCGCTGTGGGTAACGATAGATTTTCATTCGATGTAACTAGGAAATAATGACTCGCACTCTGAGTTGACCGCCATCACCGTATGCAGTTCAGAAATGAAATTATACCCTGTGCATCGCCATACGTTCGCATCGTGAGTTGTTGCACTTTGGTGGATGCGATGAAAGCGATCGTTGATTTATTGCCAATATTTTTCAATCGGTTTGAATAACGTTGGTTCGGAAAAGCTACGCTCTAGAAAAGCCCCTTTCATCTTTCTGGTCGATGCGGTAGGCAGCCAACCGGCTTGCGATCCAGCTGGAATGCAGCCATGAATCTATCTCGAACGGTGCGGGTGGAAGTCAAGAATCGTTGAAGTTATTGATGGCATGATGGATGGATTCCAGAGCTTCATCAAATATCGCTGTTGGTTTGTGCTGACGGGAAGACATTAGGCATAAGATCTGCACGTCAAGATGATATAGAGCGGGAATGTGAATGCTTTACGATGGAAAAATCAGGCATAGTTATTTACTTTTGAAAAATGACGGATTTATTTTCAATAATATTTGTGTGTTGAGGATCATTTATTAGCCAGAGCTTAGTTTTGATTGCAAAACAGGATTGCTTATGGAAATTTTTTAACAAAGGATTATTGCATAATTGGAGTGGGATAAATGGATTAATTAATTTTCTGATATAGAAAAAGCGAAGAGATTGATTCTTTGTCCAATTCTACCAGAAATTTACCTTTTTATGGTATAAAAATAAATTACTTACGTAACCGGTCAGTTCAAGCTTGCTTTATTGTACAGGGTGTCTCACAATAGATGCAACTAAAACAAAATGGGATTTCAGCAAAACAAATCAACCAAATCATAGCATTTATTTTTCATTTAAAAGATACATGTTATAGAAATAAACCATATTATTCAATTTGAATCATTCGCCCTTTTCCTTGATAACTTTGCTCAAACGCTTTGTAAACCCATCGCAGCTGGCACGCACTATTTCCTGAGGAATTTGGACCCATATATCAACCAAATGTTTCTAGAATCGATCGAACTTAAGCTCTTCTGTAGGGCCTATATGTTGAAGCATATAATCCCAAACAAAGTAGTCAAGTGGATTGAGATCCGGTGCAGATGCAGGCCATTCTTCGCCTGTGATGAAATCGGGCAAATTTTCCGCGCACTACGCTTGTGCCTTCTTTCCCTTGTGAACTGGAGCTGAGTCCCGTTGGAAACAATATGGTGTATTCCCATACAGCGTTGAAGCATGAGGAAGCAGATGGTCTTTCAAAACCTGCTCGATGTTATATTCAGTGTTGATTTTTACGTTAGGTTTTATGAAAAGAATAGGAAGTTAATCCTTTTCGTGAAACGGCGCATACCGTGATTTTCGATACATTCTGATAGCGTTCTACAGTTAGTTTATCTCTTGAAATATTGGCAAGATTTTTGCCATACACACGATCATTTTGTTGATTATGACTGTCCTGATGAAGGAAGAGATTTTCGTCCGAAAATAAAACCTCGCAGTAACCGTGCCGAACCAAAAGATTTCTGCTTCTTTGGACCCTGGCTTGCTTTTGAAGCTCGGTCGACCCGTGAACCCGTTGCTTCTTGTACGGCTTGCATTCCAAATCATGTCTGAGAAGCCTGTTCATTGAAGCAGGGGACATTTGAAATTGTTCACTCAATTTACGGCCAAATACGGTGGGATTGCGTCCTATTCGCTCCCTTACACATTTGATCTTTTTCTTCGTTTTGGCAGTTCGTCTGGCATCTCCTTTGTGTTGAATATGGACATTTCCAATTTCCTTGAACCGTTTCAAGGAACGAAAAACAAAACGCTTACTCACTCCGAACTGCTTAAGGCTATTGAATATCTGACACGGTCTAAGCTTTTGCAAATGAATTCTTAAAACTTGCTCCTGTATGGCTTTCATGGTAGCTGATAAATATAAACAAACGAAATCGCTTATTTATCTTCAGCGATAAGCTGTCAAAAGAATACACTCAAAACGGGTATAATCAATTCCGCTGTTAATATTTCCCACCTGAAATAAACTCAGACTGTAAAAAGGTGACACCTATTGTGAGACACACTGTATAACCGAGATATCTCACTTTTTCTCGAACATGACCCATGAGCTTTTGCACAGTTGCGTTTCCCCCCATTTTTACCGCTTTTGACGTAAGACAACGTCTTTGTTTTTTATACTTAGGAACAATTTAAAAAAATTGCATTGCGACCGTTGTAAAAAGTGACCATGTTTTGAGTGGTAATATCTCAGTCATTTCTCAAAAGATTTTCAAAACTTTTGCACCTGTCGATTGGAAATTTTTCAACAGAGAACATTGTTGATTTCGGGCCAAACACGATTGAATAATGCATAAATGTTAAGCCTTGTCTTAAAAATTGTTTCAACTCCTTCAGGTCTAAGGGGTCCAAACAGCAAAATGGCTGTATAAAATCACAGACTAAATAAAAGTGTACACTGTCTTGGGTAAATACGTTAAACATCAATTCTTCTATCCGAAAAATACAAACAGAGATGTGCGTTTAAGCCTTAGCTGACGACCTAGAACATTCTGAATATGAAGAAGTTCATGAAGAAAAAATAAATGCCTTATTAAAGGGTGTTTCGATCAAAATTTGGTCGACTTAGACTTAGACGCATTGACCTTTCATCGTGCATTAAAAATTCTGCACACCCTTCATTTTGAAGATGCGTGCGTGTAGCATCATGCCTTTATTTTGATTTTGAGATTAGCACTTCAGCTATCCAAATGTCGTCTAACGTAGAGAAGCACAACGACGAGAGAAAGAGTTGCCCCCTGTTTCGAGCGGAACCCCAACCTTTCCGTCCGAGATTTCGCAAAGAAGCTGAAAGTGGTGCCTAAAAACGAGCTGGACTGTCGACCTACAAGATAGTGCTAACTCCAAATCGCGACGATAAGCAATACACGTCGGCCAAGCAACGATCGCGAAAGTTGTACACGACGATGCTGACGAAGATTGATTGCGTGGTACAGGACGATGAAACTTACGTCAAGGCAGACTTTAAACAGCTTCCTGGACAGGAGTTTTATACGGCAACTGGATGGGGAAAGGTGGCAGATATTTTCAAGCACATTAAACTGTCAAAATTCGCGAAGAAATATCTGGTGTGGCTATCTGAACCTGTGGCTTGAAGAGCAACGTTTAAATTGCGACCGGAACCGTCAACCAGGAAACTTATCTGAGCGAGTACGTACAGAAACGTCTACTGCCTTTCCTGAAGCGACACAATTGTTCCGTTCTATTTTGGCCGGATTTGGCATCTTACCATTACGGAAAAAAAGGCCATGAAGTGTTATGCTGCCAAGGACAAGAACCCTCCCAACACGCCAGAGCTCCACCCAATCGAAAAATATTGGGCCATTGTCAAGCGGAACTTTAAGAAGACTCAAAAAGCTGTTGTGAGCGACAAGCAGTTCAAGGCAAACTGGCGTATTGCGGCGAATAAAATGGACAAGGAGACTGTACAAAATCTTGTGGCAGGTGTTTCACAAGAGACCAGGCAATTCGCATTCGGTAAAAAAGAAGTTTAGCTGAATATTTCTCCTGTATTCTGTATTAACTGACCATGAAAAAGAAAAAGAATTTGACTTATAAATAAAAAGCTTTGAGCGACTCACACGAATTGCAGTTTGACCATTGATCGGAACACCCTCTAATTGTGTAAAGCTTTGTTTTAAAATATGGTACATATGCATACGTATTATTGAATTCCTGTTATAAACGTGAATTGTTTCTTTATCTTTATCTCTACCATGTTCAGTGAATATTTTCAGAAGTAAAATAAAAAATGTTATGAGATAAACTGGGATGATCTAGGTCATTCAAACAGTCCTTGAATTCAGAACATAAGATCTACAGTTGCAACTGTATGATTCTGGAGTGTGGAAAGGGACAATATGTATTTAACAATATTCATGGTATAGTCTGGAAAGTCAACAGACAAAATGCGACAATCTTGGGATATTCTAGTTATTCCAAACTTTCCTGGAGTAAAGAACTTGAAGTCTACGGTTGTACCAGAAGCTTATTGAGTAAAACAAGAATACGGCACGTATTCAAGCATATCCAATGAATATTTTCAAACGTTAAAAATCACAAGAAGATTATCTTGGGATGGTTGGTTTTTTGTTGGTTTTTCATCTATTTCTTTTTACAGGATGCAAAATCTGCATACAGACTCCTGAAGAACTCAGGGTGTGGGGAATAGGATGCCAACTCCTCGACCTATCCGTGCCTCTAGCTTTATTTCAAACATATTCAATGAATATTCTGGAACATCTACAGATATCATAGGATAACCTTGTTAGTTACAGGTCATTTAAATTGTCCTTCAAAACATATAATCTACAATTGTAACAGTAGCTTTGGGAACTATGTGAAGTTAAGTTAGTTTGTTTGGGATAGAATATCTCAAGATTATCTCATAATGTCTGTTGGCCTTCCATATTCATTGAATATGTTTGAATACATTTGTTGAGGCGAAGAACCACTACGTCGACTGAGTTGAACTTTTGTGGTAAATACGGAAATGTACAGCGGATAAAACTACTATTACAACTGTTGATCTTAAGTTCTGAACCCCAGGACTGTTTGGACGACTTAGTACACCTCAACATTGAAAAACATCATGCTTTTTTCAATCCTGTCTATGTTATTGCGCACCGAATCAATTAGAATACAGAAAATTGCTTGACTAATAACGCTTGGAAAAAACTAGAAGGGACAGCCCAATGGGGTTGTACGCAAAGTAGACGTAGGACTACGAAGCAATGTGCAATCTAGATCGTTTGATTGTTTAAAGAGTGGTCGAAATTGGTTTCCTTCCAAATCTAATTCCCATACACTAAAGTTCGCACTACAACCTTTACTATTTGATATAGCCTGTCTTGGTATCTACATTCATACATCTTGCTTTAAAAGGAAATAATACGTATGACATATGATATCAAGATACTCTATATCACGTAATATATCTTGTAGTGCGAATGAGTTATTGATCATTTGGGAAGCTTTTACCCAAGAGGCTGGTTCCGTTCACCTCCAATTGCATACGGTTAGTTGACGTAGGACTACGTAGGTCTACTGGGCCTACACACTTAGAACTTTATGCCGAGTCCCGGCTTTCTGAAACCGAGATTTGCACAGCCGTCCTATCGGTTTCGACCTCGGCTTTATTATGTTAACCGATAATCTCAGTTTGGGTCAAACTGAAAACTCATTTTGTTTGCTGGAAATCTCGGCATGAGCAAACTGATGAATCGGTTAAAATTCAAAACAAATAAAAATGAGGGTTACGGACATTTTGCTTAAATTGTGTGTAAATACTCGAAATTTTGATTAGATATTCATCGAAACATTGGATATTGAATTAACATTGAAATTTGGATTAGATATTCACCGAAACATTGAATATTTCATGCCTATAGGCAATACCCTGCATAGATGGTGTATTGCGTCAAATCAAGCTGGACGCATCAGGTAAGCCAAGACTTTTAGACCGTGGACGCAACCGAGGATGGAGAGAAGCAGCCATGAACTCGGTGAATCGGCGTAGAATTGTTGAAGAGGTTTTATTAATGCAAGTGATGTAGTGCCAATAAATGTATGTTTTTTCACCGCTCCACAAAAAACATACGATTTACTCCACTTGCGAATGAAAACAACATGGCGCATGGCCGATGACAGATAAAAAGCCGAACCTCGGCTTACACCACTGCTAAACCGATATTTCGGCACGATAGGAAGCTGAGGTCGGTTTAATTTTGGTTAACGCTTGTGTTTGGCTCCTAGTGATGCCGAAAATCGGTTTAATAATTAAGTTACCCGATATTTCAGTTTCAAGTGAGACTCGGCATCGTTGAATTTTTCGCCGAGCTATCAGTTAAATACAAAAATACCGAGTGAATTTAGCTAAATGTTTAAGAGAGCCCGTGAATATTTTTTAAGTGCGTAAAGTGCAAATTAGCGCCAACATTAGATTAGGGCGAATCTGCTCTTATAAACAATGGCTTTCGTAGTCATTATATCTTGAACAAACGGTCACATATACAAATTAAGCACTCTTTAAGGAAGAGGAGCTTTATCTCTATCCGCTGATGTTTTCAATTTAAAGGAATTGTATTCAACTTCCAAAAAATAGCAGACAAAGTGTTTGTTTACAAAAGCAAATTCGCCCTAATCAAATGTTGGCGCCAAAATGTCGAAAACATTACGGCTTCGGCACACGAAAGATATTTTTCGCAAGCAAACACCCCAAAACCAAGCCCCCAGCACTCCCAAAGACATGTCAACTCTCTTTCCAGTTGTTTTGATGGCCCTACAAAGGGCCATTTTGGGTTCAAGCGAACCGCTACTGGCACCACCTCACTTCGTCATGAAGCTGGTTTACTGGGTCACGGCTTCGGGTCGCTCGGAAATTTCGTATTCGCTAGCTCTCCCGGCAGCATGCTCGAGAGGCGGTTTGAGTGTCCAGAGACGTCAGGGCCATCCGCCAATTGATTTAAGTCAGTCAGGCGGCTACGCTTTCAATCCGTCAAATGTCATAATGCTTATCGCTTTGCAGGAAACGACAGAATCGGGTTAAAATGCTTCAGCACCCGGTAGATGAAGTGCTATACGTTTTCTTCTTCCAGAAGCAAGGAACTGTTTGTCTTCCGAGATGGTGGAGCGAGAATGCACCCTAAGAGCATATCCTGTTGATATGATCGACCACTTGGAAATCATTATCCTTATTGCGTTGTAGACGGTTGCTGGATTCGAAGTCTATTATTGACGATAGACGTCTAGGTCGAAATAGTGCTAATTGAACGATAGACCAGCATTGGGAAGTTAATATGTAAGAAAAATCTATTGTTAACTCTTTAGATAAAATTTGGTGGCCCTAAAAAGACCGTTTGGTTTTAATAATAATACGGCCCTGGTTGTACTTTCTACGATGGTTGAGAGGGCCACAATCTATAACGCGTAGAAGATAACTATAACCAACCACATGCTTGCAGCCATGCTGCAACATTTCACTTTCTCAAAATTATTTGATTCCTATCGAATGATTAAAATTTCAAACAGCACAATAGAAATATTCAACCAAACAAACTCTTTAATATGCAAGCTGATTTGGTCGTACTGAAATGGACGGATTTAGTTGACATAGTTCGCGATTGAACTTGGGGTTTCTTCTTGGTATTCTTGGTGACGTGGGATGATTCTTGTCCCGTTTTTGTCACGGGTGGCTTTTTCTCATCAACTCATAGGCTGGCTTAAGCAGCCTTCTTTCTCGCAGCGAGGTTGACGGGAGTATCGGCCCAAACAACCATCTGCGCCAACCTCTCTGGAGTTTTACTGCTCACCAGGGCACCCTTCAGTTTGCTCGCTCGCCTACTGCGTTGCTACAGGAGTGAGGCTCTGCAAAGCAATACGACTGCTGTAATACTGAATCAAATTTTCTGCTAAGAGCTGGTAATGGCGTCGGATGCTATTTCACGAAAGGCGGTACCAAAGAAGTCAATGTGATACAAATTGCATCAAAGGGGACGACTTTCAGTTATTGCGCCATTATAATTAATTTTAATTATTACACGCTAGACGGATAATTTTCTTAACAGAAATATGCCTAATTTGATTGCTACTGTCAGCAACTAATCTGCTAGGCACAACTAGGAACTACAACCAAATCAACCACATAGTCGGTCTCTGACGTGTCGCAGTTCGGCTCGAATTATCCCTTCTAGAATTTTGTTCGTTGTGATATACCCCGTGATGCGACGTTTAATGAAAGCTATGTTCAATTACAAACAACACTGTAGAAAATTTAAACCAAACAAACTCTTTAGTTAGTAAACTGATTTGGCCGTCCTGAAAAGGACGGATTTAGTTGACGGGGGCGAAATAGTTTGCGAATTCTCTTGGGCTTTCTATTTTCGTTCAGCTCATCATCGTTGTGGCTGGCCATCTGCAGGTGTCGTGGGATGATTGTGGTCTTCTTGTTTACATGAGCGGCGTTTTCTACTAACGTGCTCGCTGAACACTTCTGTCGCATACGAATGCACAGTGAGAACTGATGATGGGTCTTCGGTCATTCCCACATGTTTCATAATTGCTGGCACGGTTACTGTGGCATTATGAACCAATCAGAGCGTTGCGCAAATATGATGTCATTTTCGACCAATAGCTTTGTGCGTTCAGATATTTTTCTTGTAAACACTTTTTAATTAGTTTAAACAAATATTATAAATTAAGTTACGAACAGGGATTCAGCGTTGATGTTCTACCTTTCGAATGAAATGCTTATCGTAAATTTTCTGTGGGCCAGAGAGGAGATATTAGCGTTCAATGTCTCCAAACCCGCGTAACGCTTTCGATTTCAGAAATTTAAGAAAGGCGCCCATATACAAGAATAGAAAAGAGAGACGTAAGTCCTACGTCAAGAATTTGGTATCACAGGGTGAATTCAAAGAATATTGCATTATGCAATCTAAATGGCTAACGTTTGGTTGCGTAGTCCTGCGTCATCATTTCGAACAACGAATAGGACTGTACCTTATAGTTATTTACCAATCTTTTTAGTTTTTTCGATGTCATCCGCTGGTTTAACGAATGCTCGTAGCTTTGTTTTGGTCAAAGCCCAGAAAGTTTTGATTGGCCCTGCCTCCGGGCAATTTGGCGGATTGATGTCTTTTGGTACGAAACAGACATTTTTGCTTTTGTACCATCCTACCCAACATCAATGCTGAATAACTCTTTGTTCAAACAAATTTAAAGAAGTTGTTTAGATTTTTCTTCTTATTTTGAACAAGTGGGTTTGTTGGGTTGTGTTATTTTTTAGACGGGATGGAAAATCTGCAACCAGACTGCTGAAGAACTCAGGGTGTGGGGGTGAAGGAGCCAATTCCTCGACCCACTAAAAACCCACTCGTGCCTTAAGCCGTGAACCCTTCTCGGAACCACCTTTCGGTATTACTTCGGGGAGAGGGCTATTGTGCTTATTCACTACCTAGGGCTTCAGTAGTTAGGTGGTCCCTGCGAACTGCCGTTGTTCGTTTCGCTATTTTTGTTGGAGATCAAGGTCAATCTGGGAGGCTGCTATGCATACCGCGTACCATATGTCCCGGTATTGACACATCTTCTGAACCAGGTTGTCCGGTACCGTGCCGTGCCCGTGCCTATCATGTCACTTCTCGCGCCGTCGACGCGAGGACATGCGAAGAACATATGGTCCGCGGTTTCCTCAACTCCCGCGCACTCGGTGCATGCGGAGGACTGTGCATGCCCGTATTTGTGCAGATATTGTCTAAAGCAGCCATGGCCTGACAGTATCTGCTTTAAGTGGAAGTTCACTTCACCGGGTTACCTACTGACCCACCCGGATAGTTCCGGGATAAGTCGGTGGGTTCACAGACCTTTGGTGGAGTTGTTCCATTCCCTTTGCCACTTAACCATAGATGTGGATCTTGTGGTCTTTCGAATACCTCTTGTTCCACGTTGTTCGAAGTACTATACGTCCTGTTTTAGGACCATGACGACTGGCAAGGACGCAGACCGCATCACGTGACACCGTTCGGTAATCACTAACCACTCTTAGGCACATAAGCTTGTGCGTACTCTCTAGCTTACTTAGGTAGCTCTTGGTACTCAAGGCGGTGATCCATGGGCAGGGAAACACTGGCCAGGAGTATATAGAGGCTTTCTTTCAGGCGTAATAGACGTGGCTGATAAAGGACAGCTTATCGTCGGCCATGACCCCAAATTACCTCAAAGACCTCTTCGATTCGATTATGTAGATAACTGAAGTAATCGTCGCATGTTGCTCGGATTTTCGATGGTTAATAACCCTGACCTCAGTACTATGATGGGATAGCTCCAGTTTCCTGGAACTCATCGATCTCTCCACAATGCCAATGGAGTGCTCGGCCATTACTTCCTCTTCTTCAATGGGTTTACATCATATCTCTAGGGAGATATCATCTGCAAACCCGACAATCTTCACCCCGTTCGAGAACTCAAGTCGTAGTACCTCGTCATTCATCGTGCTCCATATCACCGGACCCAGGATCCGACCTTGTGGGATGCCTGTGGTAATCTAAACCCGATTCTGGCCTATCTCAGTATTGTACACCAGTACGTAGTACAGTAGAATCTAGAAATAGCTTACTAGAGGAACCTGGAGACGTTGAAGCGAGTCGGCGATAGCCACCCAACTGGCGCTATTGAACTCATTTCTCACGTCAAGGGTGACTACTGCACAGTAGCGATCTCCTCGCCTCTTGGGCTTTTATCTCCTTCTTTAGCGTGACATTCATGGCGACTAGCGCCCTTCTACGCTAGATTCCGTCGGCGTCGGACAGCGCTCTATGCATTCTCCGTCTTGCGCGGAGGCATGTTCTTCGGAGGTTGGTAATCGACTCCGTCCACCAATATACCGGCGATCTTCCATTCATCGGTTTGATTTCCCTTGGCATTGTCGCGTCGCATGCTCGTGTAAGTGACATAACGAGTCGTTCATCCGCAAGGTGACCCTGGGTTTCGCGTACGATTTGTTCCCTCTCAAGCGCCTCTTTAAATGTCTCTACGTCAAAGTAGGACGTCCTCCTTCTGCGGGTGAATGGAGTGGATGCTCCTCCTGCCGCCCGCTGTCTTGTAATTGTGAATTATACAATTATGAACCACCAAGTGGTCACTATGGGTGTAGCCATCATCCACCCTTAGTGTGTCCTTGGCGTCATGATGTGAAATCAGACCACAATATGACCATCTTCTGGAGGCACTCCTTGATGTACTTCTGGGTGTTCATTATCGCCGATGTTGAGTACGGGCCAGAAAATTTGCTGCATTCGCATATTGCCTGCCACACAGTCATCTTCTTGCCAAATTTTTCGGTGAATGCGTATTTTAATGTGCGGTAGTTTGAGATTCAAAAATCGTCATTTTGATTTAGGTAACCAATTTGAGGGACATATCTTCTCCTAGACACTCTGCATTGACAGTGCATAAAAAAGGGTTTATTTCTGAAAGATCAAATTTCGGAATACATTATTTACATGAGAAAATTGAATTTTCACCGGTTGTAAATAGTGTTATAAAACTGCACGATTAAGAATCAAATAAGAACAGTTTAAAAAAAACGCTCAAAATCATCTTCCCAAAGGCTAAAGTATGCTATTATAGTCAATTTCCTGAAAAAATATCCAGATTTATCATCAAAGAGGTTTGTGAGAAATCGAATTCAATTCGTTCTTTCAGTGTCGTCTATTTTTTTAAAACATACCTATCTTTTTTATATTAACTTCTCAAGCTTTCACAATTAGCTTATTACTTGCTCTGAACGTAGTTATCTAAAGCACTCTTCAGCAATTATTAATTGAGAACTTTCAGAACCATTAAAGTATGAATGTATGTTCAAGTTCAATCACACCATATGCCAACATATCCGAATAATTTTCCTAGACGCAAAAATCTTAGACGAACCCGACCATTAAACATAGTTTTGCTTTGTTGATGCGCCTTTACCCATTGAGCTGAATGAAAGACATTTAGCGATCTGTCCTAAATAGTTTAGGATAGGTTTTAAATAGCTCTCCTGTTGTTATTAGAGATTTGATTTAAAAACCTCTTTCGATACTTTGTTTTTAACGCATTACATTTAAGTATTGGTATTTGTTTGTGAATTATCTCTCCTCAGTTTCAAGCATGTAACTAGACTCATTATAATTTATTTTGGACTTCTCAATCTTTGGTATGTTATAAAAGTTCAGTATCAAGAAGAACCTGTCAAAGGAATTCGGATCAATATTGATTTTTTTTTGCACCAAACGAAGTGAGAAATGCAAAATCAACTAAACGCTACTTGACATTGTACAGCTTTAAAAAGTTGTGTAAACTTCTTTCCAATTTCATTTTGCACATAAATGGAGCTTCGCAAACCATATGAGTTTACATTTTTTAAATGAGTAATTTCTTTACTTTATAATGAACATCCAGTTTTTTTCTGCGTGCATGATATTTCATTAATTCACAAGTGTGTTTTTTTTGCACGAGTATTTACCTTCACGCATTGCCTTCCCTTACGTGAAATGTTCAACCGCTTATTCGTCAAACATAACCCGTCCGGAATGGATCGATTCTTGAAGGCCCACTTTCGCTTTTTCGACGAAAGCATTCTTAAAACTTTAAATTCATCGGACATATTCAATGAGTTGATAACCTTCCTTCGCGTGTTCCTTTCTTTTTGTGGATCGGATGTCATACTGATGGAGAAATACCGCTGGAACTATCGCACTTGGCTCTGCTTCTGGACATTGGTGTCGTTTGCCTTCTCATTGATCTATACGGTATTTTTCCGGTCGTATGATATTTATGCCATCATGGACACCCTCTCGTATAGTGGAATTGGCATTCAGGGAGCATTCAAAATGCACGGCGCTCTGTCACGGGTGGAATACTTTCAGCAAAAATATCTTCGCCTTTGCAACTTGTATGAGCGGTTTTCGAAGGAGCCGGACAATAATGTGGCTTTAAACAAGTGCGTACTGATGATTCTTTACATCTTTCGATTCTTCTTGCTATCTTATGCAGCCGGAGGTTTGGCATTCTTCATTGTTCCGCTTTATATGCTGGTATTTAGGAGGGAAAAAGTGCTTGTATTGCGGCTAGAACTTCCCTTCGTTGATCCGGATGTACCTTCAGGGTTCCTTGTGACAATAGCTTATCAGATAATGATGGTTATTTTGGCGATTGCTGGAATTCTAGCAGCTGATATGGCTATTATGATCCTGATTCTGCACATTTTTGGAATAGTAGATATTTTTCTCAATAACTTGAAAAAACTTGATCGTATGCTGGAAGATCCGGAAATCGGTGGAGAAGCAGTTCATCGGATGGTTACAGAAATTTGTAAGATGCACAAGGAAATTATCAGGTCAGTAGATCATACGGCTGTGAAAGTACAAGCATAAGCTTATTTTTTCTCTAGTTATGAGGACGATCTGGACGATTGCTATTACACTACAGTGTTCGTTCAAGTACTCACATCGGTTTCGTGCCTCAGTTTATGCCTTTTTGTTATTTATATGACCGAGGATTGGACTAGGTTGATGTTTTTGGTAGCAACCTTCTTTCAGCTGCTGGAATTTTGTCTACTGGGGACAGCTTTAACGCTTAAGGTAGCTTTTAAGGGTTTTGATGATGTGCTTTACTTTATCGGTGATCTATTTTTTCCCCCCAGGACGATCAACTAAGGATAGCTCTGTATAATACGAAGTGGTATTTGTTGACACCGGCGAACCAGAAGAGAATGCAGTTGGTTCTCCATCGTTCGCAGAATGCAGTGGAAATGACTATTGGAGGTGTGGCTCTACTTAATATGGAGACTTTCGTCGCAGTAAGCTAACGAAATTTTATTTGAAGTCGAAATAATTGAGTTCCGCGATTTTCTCTAGATCATCAAAACGATATACTCGTACTTTGCTATGCTGGTTACATTCTTAGAGTAGGAAGGTTTGGACAAGCCAACATCAAATATTATACGTTGTATGTATTATTTTGTACGGGTGTTATATTGCAATAATAAGATAGTCAGAGAGAAAAGTGTTTTTTTTTTTCAATTTTTGTTTCAAATGAAAATCCTTGCAATTCATTTTTGATTATTTAAATTATTCTGATAGTACAGCTAAGTGGCCTCCCTTAGCTCAGTTGGCAAAGGCTCAGCTACAAAGCAACACCATACTGGATGTGGCTGGCTTCGATGCCCGGTCTGGTCTAGGAATTTCCGTTAAGGAAAATTTCTCACGGGAAAATCAGAAGAAAGATTAGTAATTTCCATTTTATTCCAACTACCTAACTTTGTTGCTTATCCTGACATATATTCGTATTTCGTCTACAATGTTCAGTCTTCTTTAAGGTTGAGTACTAATACGCACTCACCAGAAAATTTCTCGATTCTCTGGGCATAAGGTATGATAATACATGCCACACAGTCATACTAATTCAAACATGGCACCTGGCATAAAAAGCTCCCAATTAATAACTAAAGTGCATTTAGAGCACTAAATTTAGAGCAAGCAAAAAGATAAGAAAGTGAGGTATGAGCTGCAAAGCAAACAAGACACGAAACAAAGTAACCTCATGGGTTACTTGCTCAATGCAATGCGATGCGATGCCAAAAATTTGCTTTGTATGTGTTTGGCTTTTTTTACGTCCAATTCTGGTACTTCCTTTGTACTATAGTTTAAGCTATAAGGTGGACAAAAATCAGAAAATCGATTTTCACCTATGCTTGTTTTGGAATTTTCTAAATTATTTTGAGCAATGTTTGAACGTCGATGAAGAATTAAGACGGCCAGCCATTTCAAAATATTTCAAAACGATCACGGCCAGCCATTTTAACTCAGTTTTGAGTCATTTTGACTCACTTTCGTCATAAGTGGAGTCACTCAAATTTGAGTAAATGTAACTGGGATTGACAAGTCGACAAATCAAAAACGTCCAGCTGATGTGAGTCGATGTTTTTGATTTGTCGACTTGTCAATCCCAGTTACATTTACTCAAATTTGAGTGACTCCACTTATGACGAAAGTGAGTCAAAATGACTCAAAACTGAGATAAAATGGCTGGCCGTGAAGGTTTTTAAATATTTTGATCGCTTTTTACTGCCAAGAACCAATCAATCCGGAAAAGTTTGATGAATATTGTCAGGCAACATACAGACTTTATTTGCATCGTATGATTGGTATAAGATCTCCGCAACCGTACATATTGTTCAAGTTCATGTAGGAGAAATAATTATGTATTCACCAGCACCACTTGGTGTATTAGCAGAAGAGGCAGCTGGGTGTCAACATAAGTAGTTCAAAACATTCGAACCCATCATGCTCGAAAACGATCAAGAGTAGACATGATGTCTTCATTCGTGCCCTGAATGAATCAGATCCATTCATCGGTTCAATTTGGATTGCAAAAAGGCGGCAAAAAAAGATATCTCAGGATTAACCAGACATTGTGAAAAGTATTATGATTTTTGAAGACTGAAATGTCTTATTTTACCATACATTTTTTTTATCCTATCAACTACAACACATTACAAAAATCTTGAAAAATCATTGAAGTTTGCAAGATATTATCAGCTATTTTAAATGATTGAGCTAAGTCGTTTTCAAAAACTTGTAAAAAAAGGTTTGTTAAATTCTATTGTCAATATATTTTGATCAATCAAGCTGCAGAACACTGAATAAAAAGCTATTGGATAACATTGAATCATTCTAGATATTATAGCTCATAAATCAACTAATATTAAGCACTTGGCATAAATCGATCGTGAAATGTTTAGAAATGTGCATTAACAAAATATTTTGGTCAAATCAGCTACAGAAAACTCAAAAAATCTCGAAAAACTGTTGAAAATATTTTTGTCCGCCTGCTTGTTTCAAAAATTTGCATCCCCCATAGGGCTTCGAATAAGGAGTGTATCGAAAAGTAGTTATAAACTTCCAAATAATAAAATAGGCATGAAAACATGGTTAAAATTAACATACTATTTCAGTTTATTATAGCTTAACATGTTTACAAAAGATCCAAACGGAAAAACTAGTCATCATGTTCATTTCTGTAGAATGCCCGTACCTTTGATTTGAAACCTGCCATCAAATTCTGCACAGTGACCTTTGTGCACTTCCTGGATGCCGCTGCCCAATTTTTCTTAAAATCGGTCATGTTTTGGGACACTGTACCATCCTTCTTAAATATACGCTTGACTATTGCCCAATAGCGTTCGATCGGTCGCAACTGGGGACAGTTTGGTGGGTTGATGTCTTTTTCTACGAACTTGATGTTATTCTCCGTCAGCCACTGTAGAGTGGATTTGGCGTAATGTGCCGATGCCAAATCTGGCCAGAAGAGAGGAGGGGACTGGTGCTTTCTATACAATGGTAGCAACCTGTTCTTCAAACATTCCTTTGATAAATCTCAGCATTTATAGTTCCTTTTGTATAGAAAATTGAAGAACGCAAGCCACATGTGCAAATAGCTTGCCAAATGAGCACCTTCTGACCGAATTTCTCCATCGCAACAGTCGTATCTGCGGTTGGCACGTTCCCCAACAGATTTAGTATAAAACTGCGGCCCCGGTAGCGTTCTTGAATCTTCTTTAACGTATGTTTCGTCATCCATCAAAATGCACTGGTCGACATTGTCCAAAATGCAGCTGTACAGCTTTCGAGCCCTGGTTTTGGCACGAGACTTTTGTTCCGGAGTTTGTTTGGGCACTTTCTCGCTTTTTGTACGTCTTCAAGTCATTCCTGCGCTTGATTCGTTGAATCATTCCGATGCTGGTCCTGAACTTCTTGGCTAGATCGCGAGTAGAGGCAGATTTGTTCCGTTGAATATAATCCACAACTTTTTGGTCCAAATCGGGGTTGCTGGAGCCGGGTTTCTGGCCACTTCTTGGTAAATCCTTGAGGGAGCACTCCTTACCAAACTTTTTGATGATGCGTTTTACACTTGCCGGGTGAAAATTTACTCTTTTCGCAATCTGGTTGTAAGTAACACCCTTTTCGGTGCACCAAGTGTGCAGAATTTTCTTTTTAGTCTCAAATTCAATTCGTGACATTTTGAATACAACTTTATCAACGGAAATGAATGAACCGAATAATCATTTTTGACATGTAAACAAAGCAAATGGCGCTTACACGCTAAAAATATATACAGTAGTTTATGCGTAATAACGCATCGAATGTTTATAACTACTTTTCGATACACTCCTTAAGGAAACAGGTCGTTTTCCAATACCATGTTAAGGAAAACAAAAATGATAACGTTCTTTGGTGTTATAAAAGATTTTTTCTTCAAATACTGCTGGTGTACTAATGGAAGCCAGATTTCAATCTGATATAATTTAGGAGTTTCTTGTCTTATAGATTTGATGTGTGCAGATGCAGTATTTATACACATTTGTACAACTTCATTGGCATAACTGAAAGGAAGGGTATGCTACCCCACCCTCTGTCACAATTCATATCAATGGATGTCTAGTTATCGAGATATTTGCTCATTTGCTCAATCTCATTATCCTTGTTGCAAGGGGGGCATAATGTAACCCCCCACATTTTAATGTGAACCTCTCTTCCTTCACTTTTAGCTTGGTGTCAAGCCCTCGACACTCAGGAAGTGTAAGTCTTGTTTTAAATGTTCCTAGTTTTTCAATAATATGTTACATATTAATGATTTTTTTTATGAACACATATACCGTAAATATAACCTTTAAAGTGTGATTTTTACTGACGTGCAATCCGGTCCACTAAGAATCCAGTCTAATAAAACAAGGCAATTGTCGGGATTGATATAGCGTTAGAAAATTATAATTTAGTAAAAATGAAGGCATTTGTCGTTCATAAATATCACCTTCCATAGCGTCCACCTTTGAAAGCAAGTCCGTTTGCTCATTGCCCGTAATCAAACAATGAGAAGGGTGAAATATAAGAACGTGAAGCTAAAGTACTAGGAAAAAATTCAAAAGTTCTATAGTTTGAAGTGATTAGGAATAGCATTCTGATGCATGGTTAGGAGCGGATTCATTGTTTGTTTTCCTTGCAATGAATCCGGTTTTAATTAATAAAGGGGTGCGCTTTTACTTCTCAAAGAGCTTATATAGAGGAAATTTTCAACCAAATTGACTTATAGCCAATAAAATAACGTGACGATCCATACAAAAAAATCTTGACAAGGGGGGGAGGTTATATAAAGTCACTTTTTGCGTGACGGAATAAATGGACGTTCCCAAAATTGTGAAAAATTCTGAAATTCTTGTAAATAATTTAAATCTACCGTTTCTTCATCATTTGCAAAATAAGTTGAATTCTCAGACAGAACAGACATAGCTTTTCTGAGAAATAAAGTAAATTTCGTATCAATAATAGTTATCCTTGATTTGCATTTTGAATCAATTTAGAGTGTTCAGTTACCCTGTTTCGAATAAACAACCTTTAAAACACAAAGTGATCATTAAACTCCATAGTTTTTTTTTGCATGTCTCAGGACAGTTCGTCAGAAACGGTCTGAGGTAAGCTGTTTACAGAGTCATCAACATACATTGTTGCAGTGTGTTGAAACCGAGTTAATAGCATTTTGCATTATTTATAATCAGATGATTATCATAACTAACAGCTTAACGGTAAATTGTGCATGACAAGAGTAATAATATATTATTCGTTTTAAAGCTTTTATAAACAAGAATGAAAATTTTTGTTTTCATATCATGTTCCGCCTGTATTTACATGTCTTAATGACCTTAAGTTCGGAAATCAACCATCATGCTCACGAATGTCACTTAAGTTTACATAAAATTAGTTTAAGGGGTTAGTTTACACCATGACAACGCATATTCTTTAACTAATATCTCTCATTACAACGAAAATAATTCGAACTTTGATGGTTTTTTTTTGTATTCCGTACAATGCATCATATCTTTAAAGTTTAGCCTTAGCGTGAAACGGGCATTTGACAATGCCCAGCTGAATGTATATTTTCTCGTCTTTGAAGAAGCAGTAAATTGGAAAAATGACTCATTGATTTTAAAAATGGATTTTAATACCTGCATCAATGTTTAATCTCTATAACTGTTTTGACTGTTAGACTCTGTTACATGCTTTGCATTTCGGATGTATATTCTCTGCGTTATGTGAAAAATGCTATCTTGATCTTGTGAAAATTTGACAAAAACACGGTTTATAACAAAATAGTTCATCGGTTACAATGATCTTACGAGACTTCGTTTGTCCTATTCTAGTTGCTCATGAAATAGGGTAGAGCACTACTTAGGCATAAGCGCCCATTTCTGGAAAATCGACAAGGAACTTGAAATGTTCCAATAATTTCGATAATACATTTGGCATGTTAATGCAACTCAATAGCTACAGATCTATATCGATACCCAAGTAGCATTCCTGTTTTTTTTATCAATGGTCATACTCTTTGGGAACTTAATAGATTGAACTTGGAACATGTAGACATTCAATTTGGAACTTGCACACGTTTCACGAAGGTTTACAGCCACGAAAATAGAAAAAAATGTCTACTAATGAATATAGTTTTATACAATTTGCTGTCAGAGAAACATGTTAGATTTTCTTTTAATGCTTAAAAATAAATCTGAGAGCTGCAGAAAACTTCATAAAACTTCAGAGAAGTCCACAAAACATCAGAGAAGGTCTCAAAACTTCAGAGAAGTCTTCAAAACTTTAAAGAAGTCCTCAGAACATCAGAAAAGTCCTAAGAACCTCAGATTATATAACGGAGCTTCAGACAAGTTCTCAGAACTTAAGCAAGAAACAAAAGTGATTTACACGGAATTTCAGAGAAGTATACAAATATTCAGAAAATTCCATAAAACTTTTGAGAAAAACTTTCGAGAAGTCCACAAAACATCAGAGAAGTTCACGAAACTTTAAATAAGTCCTCCGAACTACATTTAAGTTCCCAAAACTTCAGAGAAGTCCTTGAAACTTCAGAGAAGTTCAACGAACCTTAAAGAAGTCCCTAGAACTTCAAATAAGTTCTCAGAACATCAAATATGTCTTCAGAACTTCAGATTATATAACGGAGCTTCAAAAAAGTTTTCAGAATTTAAGCAAAAAACAAAATTTAAGATCACAGAATTTCAGAGAAGTATACAAATATTCAAAAAAAAAATTTTGTGAAGTCCTTGGAACTTCAAAAAAGTTCTCGACTTTTCAGAAAAAATCAAGGAACTTTAGATAAGTCCTCAGAACTTCAGATTGTTTCACTGAACTCCAAAGAAGTCATCGGATAAGATTAAGAAATAATCGTTAAAATAATTTAGGTAACTTAAAAAAAGTTCACAGATCTTCAGATAGGTTCTTGGAGCTTAGAGGAGTTCTTGTAACTTTAGAAAAGACTTCAGAAACTTAGAGAAGTCCTTGGATCATACGAGATATTTTTTAGATAGATTCACGGAACTTCAGATAGCTGCACGAATATTCAGAGAACCACGCAAAACTTATGAGAAATCCTTGGAACTTCAGAGAAGTTCACGGAACTTCATAGACGTTCACGGAACTTCAGAGAAGTTCATGGAACTTGAAAAAAGTTCCCGGAATCTTAAAGAAGTTCTTAGTAATTTAGAGAAGTACACGGTACTAAAGAGAAGCTCGGGGAATATCAGATAAATCCTCGGAAATTCAGAAACATTTTCGAAACTTCAGAGAAACTCACTGATTTTCAGAGGGGTTTTTGGAATTTCAAACAAGTTTACGATATTTCAGAGAAAAATGCGGTACTGAACTTGACAAAAAATCACTGAGCTTAACAAAAGATCACGGAACTTTAGAAAAGTCAACAGAATTTCAGAGAAATCATGTAGAGAAAATTATGAAAAAAAGCTCATGAAACTTCGAAGACCTTGCGATAGATTTTATCGAAACATACGAGAGATTTTATATAAATTCACAGAGCTTCGAAGACGTTCACGGATATTTAGATAAGTACACACAATTTTAGAGAAGTCCTCGAAACTGTAGAGAGATTTACGGATCTTCGCTTAAGTCCTAGGAATTTCAGATTAGTTCACGGAGCTGTAAAGAATTAGTCCTTAGATCTTCTCACTGATTCACTGAAATCCAAGAACATTGATTTGCTGAAGGTTTTTTAAATAATATCTGACCAACCTGGTAACATAGAAAAATTCACAGGTACATGACTTGAATGAATGATACAAACACGAGCTTCAAAATAATTACTGATGTTTATTTGATATTCTTTAATATTTTTTAAAATTTTAATCTTTTTTTATCGAGATTTTTAGCCCTGGGTTGGTACATCTCCCGTCGTAGCTACTCAAATACATTTTGGTATTTTCGTAACTTCCCTAGTAGAACCGAATAACTTGATAACTGGCCTTGGTATTTATGAGCTCAGATTAAGAGGTAAAATACCTGAGAATAATACCATAAAATCGTTCCCACACTGTTATGCGAATACCAAGCTAAGATAATACAATACCGAAAATGTACCTCTTAGCTATTTCCAGGTATCCAAAATAACAAGTTTTGCTATTCGGGAGGTATTTTGCATGCAATTCTTAGGTATTTTGTTTAGGTATTTTACCTCTTAATCGGAGCTCTTTAGTACCAACGCCAGTTATCAAGATCAAAATTAGGTATTCATATGCTATTGTCTCCTGCATGGGTTGTCCGGGGTGAGATTCGAACTCGTGACTTTGGCGTAAGAGGCATGGATACTAACCAATACGCCGGGGTCACCCCATCTTTTAAATCTTTGACATAATTGCTGAGCAATCTGATATCATAAAACAGCATCTGACGGGCGTGATCTGAATTGATGGTTCATCAATATCTTCTTGCCTCTATTACGTCTCTACTGGGACATTACGCCTGCCCTAATTTAGTGTTCTAGATACACTTCCTCGGTTATCAATCGAGAGTTTTCAATGCCAGGTGCCATTTTTTGGCGTTGCATTGATGCTGCTTCTTTACTGACCGAGCTTAGTGAGGTTAGATGGTTAGAATGTTGTACTTGTGTACTTGTCGTATGTTGTATATCGCTCCTTTTGAAGTCTTTAAATAAACATAGGACTTTCTTAAAATCTTTGACACCCTGAAGGACTTGGAAGGAATTTTTGAGCAAACTGGTGTTTAAAAAACAGAACGTGATTTTAACCTTCAAAATAGTTTTTGAGCATCCAGAAGTCTTGAAAAAATATTCAGCGGACTTCCTTTAGATCATTGATACCGTGAAGGTCTCTGAAATAAATTCTGAGTAATCTGGTATCTGAGAGGCGTGATTTCAATTGATGTTCAGAATACTGTGGTTCAATGAATAGTTGTTCACCCTGAAGGCTTGAAAAAATATCCAGAGAACTTTCCCAAGAGACATCCAGAAGGAGTTGGAAATAATTTCGGGCCCGCCTGATTTCATAAAAACAATACCATAGAGACATGACTTGAACGGTTGATAAGCACAAGATCTTCAAAATAATTCCTGATCGTTGTGAAGTGTTAAGATTCGTTGGTGCTGCTAAATATTCTGGGTTCGTACTTACCATATTTGATACATTTGCTGTTGTATGTTCGTTCTCCGCTGCAGCCACGAACATCATATGGGAGTAATATTTCCACGCAACAACATAAGTGTTTGCTCCTTTGCTGGACTTCTTCTGCTTACGTTTCGTGTGGTACGACTTAAACTGAGTTCGAAGGTTCGACCACTTTGCCTAAAGTTGATCTGCATTGTGGACGATGTTTTCGGACATCTCTTCCGCAACAGAGTGCTGAAGATTACGATTTTTGAAATTTTTATTTCCTGCGTTCCACAGGAAATCTTGATATTCCACCGAGGTACTCAATGAAAAAATGAATTCTTCGCTCCACTCAGCGGTAACTTTTTTGCGGTTTCGCCTGAAAGTTTTCGTTGGCACAATAGTGCGTGAAGCTCCAGCGCTTTCTAGATCATCTCAAATGAGCCATTTTCTGTCAGCCATTCGGACATGATTGATGGTGGACAAATAATAAATCACTTAAATAATAACAAATATTAATTTGGGATTTTGTTTTGTATTCCCAAGGAATTTTGTTCATCGACTGCCTTGAAAATGGCCAGACCATCAATAACGATCGCCACATGGGCCAATTGGTTCGATTTTTCAAAGAAATCTCAATAAATCGGTCCCATATTCAGAAGAAAACAGTGCTTTCCCTCCAAGACAACGCACCGTGTCAAGGCTACCATGGCTAAATTGCACGAATTACGTTTCGAGTTGCTTCCGAACCTACTGTATTCGTCAGATTTGGTCCCCAGCTACTACCAAGGTATCCAACGAGCAATTCCAAAGCGTCTTTACGGCAGCCTATCAAGCAATTAAGTCAACTCAAATGCCACTTAAATGCCGCTTTTGGCCCAATAACGGGTGGCAACTAAAATTTTGGAATTTTTTTCTCATGCTGTCAAAAAAAGACAAACATAGTTGAAGAAGATCTGATTTATTCAAATAAAAGATACATTGTCCATTGTTGAAAAAAAATTAGTGAACATTTGAAAACGGTCCGTAATCGGATGTTCGGCAAAGCTTCCGTTTGATGTCGGAACAGGAGCGTTGTACGGCCTCCATGTCAACTTTGCGAATGCATCTCTTGATTCTACCAATCAACTGTTTGCAATTCGTGGGTCTCCAGTTATTTTTGTACACCAAGGAACTCAAAATCCCGAGGAAATCTTCGATTGGGCGACACTGAGGCAGATTTGTCGGGTTGTGGTGTTTGGGTACAAATGGGATCGAATGGGTATTCAGGAACGATTGTGTTTTTATGGCGTAATGCGATGACGCTTTATCCGGCCAAAACACGTATTGTCCATCAGCATGATGTTTTTGTAGAAACGGGATCAAAATTTTCTTCAAACATTCGTTCTGGTACACATCTTGATTGATTGCCAAACCAGAGGGCTTGAACCATGGCTTAGAAATGCTTTTCTCGGAAATGGCAATGTACAGCATCACTTTCTGTTCAAACTTATGTTTAAACTTATGTTTTATGTTCGGAGATGTAGTAGAACTATCCGTTGCATAGTATCGATCGTTTTCGGGAATCTGCGTCTTCGAAAGAGGGAAGTAGCTTTCGTCGTTCAAAACAAAACTTTTTCCGGAATAATTTTTACTCAACCAACGGCATTGGGATTTCAGCGTTGAAATCTGTGCATCAGTATATTCCGGGGCTCGTGTCTTCTTTCGGCACTTTATTCCGACTCTTTTCAATGTTTTGCAGATGTACTGGTGAGAACAGTTGCATCACGTTTTTGCGGCATCCCTGGCTCGTTGGCTCAGTGAATCCTTGTTGTTGAAGGCACGAGAAAGAGAACGAAGTCCTTTTGCGTCCATAATTTTGGCTGGTCTTCACTACCGCGCGAGCCGTTGTTGGGGATCTTAGGATATGGTAAACAGTCGAAGTCGCAACATTTTCGCTTTTAAAATGTTGTACCGTATACGTTTTGCCGAGATTTCTGTGCAGTCCGTAGAACTGTACAACCCGCTCGCGAAATACTTCTTGTTTCGACGGCATTTTGAGCAAAACTGAGCAAGCATAAACAAAACAGAAAATACTAGCAGAACGAGGAGAGAAAGAGCTAACGCATACACACTCTTATTTCTCTCTGAGCTCGTTTGTTGTTGAGCATAGAGGCCTCGAAAAAATTCCAAAATTTTAATTGCCACCCGTTATACGGCTGCCTTACTGCAATGCTATGATAATGATTCCTTTAGGCTAGTTTGCATTCAAAATGCTTATTACATGCTACAAGCATTAAAATAGCATTTAAAATTCAACTTTACAACAGAAAGCATTCAAGATGCTGATATAATGCTAATATAATGCTTGAAACTTCTGAAATGCAGATTTAGGGTTGATATGCCAATGCTGCATATGCTAATGCTTATTTGTTACCTGGGTACTACCTAAAAAAATGCTAGCAGGAAAGAGATATTGCTCGAATCACCAGGTAATCGATGAAACGAATGCCTATTTTGAAGTCGTAATTATAACTCTATGAAATTTAAAGTTTGGCTATCCAAACTTCAATTTCAACTCAGTTTTGTGGCAGCTATTTGACATGAAGTTAATGAATAATTAGCATAGAAACTATTTTGATCCTGTGTCACCTTAAAGGTAAACAACTGATATAGTTCGAAATAGCAGCTAGATTATCTGTTGCATTGAGTCCAATTAAGTGCTCAACTGCTACATTGAAATCATAGCAACAATACTCGATTATTATCAGTCTATAGATGTTTTTCAATGTGGGATCATCCATTAAGTATGTCACGTTTTTATGGAGAGGGGAGGTTGGGAGATTGAAACTGTAACAAGCAACACAAACCTTTTTTGTTGTACGTACAAAACTCGTAAAGAAGAAGGGAGGGGATGATGTACTTAATCAACGTTCTCTATGGTACTTCTCATTTTAGCATCATACATCATTAAAAACAATTTTTTGTTGCTGCCCAGTTGATAATTATCTTCCCCTGCTGTAATTATCACCGCGTTGATGATACATCGCTCGTCCAGTAGATCTATCAGCAACAGCTGCTTCATCGCGATGGACCGCTATCTAAGGACCCATCTTCGTTTGTTCAATGAAGAACAGATGAGAAGCCTCCGTGCCCTGGACGTCTTCGACGAGTTGATTGTCTTCATGCGTAAGTTCATCGCGTTCTGTGGATCAGATGTCCTGTTGATGGAGCATTTCCGTTGGAATGGACGCACATGGTTCTGTTTGTTCGCACTGGTATCGTACGCACTGTCACTGGTCTATACAGTTGCCAGGCATTTGGATGATTGGCTTTCAATCATGGATACGCTTTCCGTAAGTGGGATCGCCTTCCAGGGCATGATCAAAATGTACAGTGGACTTTCACGAGTCGAGTATTTTCAAAATACATACCGTAATGTTCGATCAGTGCACGCTAAAAGCGTTTGCCATCCGGAGAACAATTACGTCATGCTGAAGTGTGTGCTGCATATCCTGTACGTTTTCAGGCTGTTTCTGGTGGCTTATGCCCTTGGAGGGTCAGCATTCTTCGTCGCTCCTCTGTATACGAACCTGATCCTACGGGAAAAAATGCTGATCATCAACATTGAACTACCGTTTGTCGATATTAGAAATGATGTGGGCTTCATGATAACCATCTTTTATCAGATTCTCCTAGTTATGTTTGCCATTGCTGGTATATTGGCAGCCGATATGGCCATCATGACTATTGTAATACACACGGCGGGATTTGTGGATGTGTTTAGAAATACACTAAAAGAGCTGGATCGCCTGCTGGAGTTGCCTCAACGAGACGAAGAAGCAATTCACGATAAAGTTACAGAAATTTGTAAGATGCACAGGGAGATTCTTAGGTGAGTCCGATGTGTGTGGATGATTAAGTGAAGATATTTGGCATTCGTGTTTTCAGGTATGAAGAAGACTTGGACGAACACTATCATGCAACGGTGTTCGTTCAGGTCATAACATCTGTGCTTTGTTTGAGTTTATCGTTGTTTATCGTTTACGTTGGGAAAGAGGTAGCACGGGCAATGTTTATCATGGCGACATTATTTCAACTGGCAGAATTTTGCATACTTGGAACTGTGTTGACCTATAAGGTAAGGCCGAATGATGGATGTATGCTGACTTTGTTATTCGATTATATTTGCGTTCACTTGCAGAACGAACAAGCTTTGCTAGCCATCTACGATTTCAAGTGGTACCTGCTGCAGCGTTCCGACAAGAATAAATTGCTTATAATGTTCCATCGTGCCCAGAATCCGGTGGAGTTGACGATCGGAGGTCTAGCGCTGCTCAATTTGGAAACATTCGTAGCGGTTGGTGAATTTGTTATGTGGCATACGAATACATACGCTCGAACTTGTTTCATCAGAAAATCGAATTGCATCGATTTGGTCATTGAGTAATAGTCAATGTTGATGAGACATGTTGTAGCGTGTGTGCCCTGCTTTAAAGACTCAGAATTGAAATTTAGTGTTTTTTTTTGTATTGTTTCAGATAATGAAAACGATTTATTCATATTTTACAATGCTCATCACGTTCCTTGACGCATAGATATGATAGTTAAAATATGAACTTGACTTTTTTATGCATTTCAATTGTGCTGAAATAAAGATTTTTAATTAAAGAAAATACAATGATTTGATGTTTTATATTTAACTACTCGGATCAAAATATGCTCAAAGTATGATACAATGGTAGATTTTATCTAAAGTTCTGAAGCTGGCAACAAATCATTTACCTTGAAAGCATGTTATGGGCTCACTTCAGATATGAACACGAGTTTCTATGGATACGGCAGCTTGAAGGTGTTGTAATTCAGGTGGACATTTTTAATTTTGGTAAAGTACGAGTAAATAATAACCACACAATGTGAGGCGAGACCTAACGGGAGTAGAGATTCCCACGTTGTGTGAGCTCCCTAGGCTGTGGCAACGGGCCCCAAAGTGGATTGACGCATCCGGCAGTTAGGTGGAGCAAAGGCAAATCCTGAGGTAGCGAAAGCGGCCTATGAAGAAATTGTCTCCACATATGAACCCGAACCTGTTGTTTACGGATGGTTCGTTAATAGAGGAAGAGGTTGGTTACAGGGTATCTGGGAGGGTCATAAGCCGCTGCGGTATGTTATCCGACATCTGCGGTATGTTATCCGACATCTGCGGTATCTTTTCAGTTGAGTCCTACGCACTCGGCAGGCATGCTAGTTGCCAAATGGGACTCAGACTGTTGTGTTCTCTGACCCCACGAGTTGTCTATCTGCGCTTGAGCATCGACAAGTGGGACACTCATGGCTGTTAGAAGTGCAACAGTTTGCTAACGTAACCTTTGTCTGGGTACCTGGATACACAAGTATACCTAGTGATGGGGATGCTGATAAACTGGCAAACCAGGGTCGTCATGCTCAGCTGGGAGATCTACTGGGAAAAAAGCGGAAATATCAAGTTAGAGGGAATGGGGAGCACGCTATTGCGCTTAGATGCTTGCGGTCCAAATGCCGCCTCGACTGACGTAAAACGTCTACAGCAGACGTACAGTTTGAAGAGACGGTAATAGAAAGAAACACTACGCTATTTTGACCTAGACTAAGTCTATTGGCTAGGGTAGAGGTCAAATGAAGATTTGAAAAATAGCGATCATCACGAACATTTGAAACACTTTGAACGCTAATAACTTGATCATTTCTCGATAGATTTTCTAAATTGAAGCTTCAATCAGTGGGACGTTTTTGGGACAGCCTAAAGATTCGTAAAGAGCAAATAATAGTTATAATAATGGGACATACTGTATAAATTCATACATCGGTGAAAAGAAAACATTCTATTAATAACAGTGGAAATGCATTAAACACTAAGTTGTGAGCACACATAAAACTAATTGTGAAAGCAAGTAAATAAAAGCGTTAGGAAAGCAAAAGAAGGTTCTGTCAAAGCATTACAAGCTAAACAGAGAAATAAGGATAGTAAGTAGAACGAAGTAAAATAAGGTTTAAGAGGGGTGAGGTGTGGTTCAAATTTTGTAAATTTTAGTGTTACGTAATTTATGCACTCCTTATAGCTTATCGGTAGTATCAAATTTTGGTTTTATAAAGGTTCTGAACATTAACGTGTTGGTTGGTAAATGACTGGACAATGCACACCATTGGTTCTTTGCGTACCTACAGATATAGAATAGATCCTACCTCGATCTTGTCCAGTAACTCCTGTCCCTACTTCTCCGTGATGTCGACTGGGGTCTATGTTACAAATAATGCAGAAGTTAATACGGACCGGAACAATCGGCAAAGACCTAGGCGACGAAATGCGATTGGAAACTCGAAACATGGAACTGCAAATCTCTCTGCTTCCCTGGCTGCGCTAGGGTAATCTACGACGAACTTCAACCACGTAACTTTGAAGTCGTAGCACTGCAAGAGATTTTCTAGACAGGACAGAGGGTATGGAAAAGCGAGCATCGAGCGACTAGTTTTTACCAGAGCTGTGGTGCTACAAACACCGGCTTTGTGGTGCTGAGCAAAATGCGTCAACATGCGATTGGATGATTTCCGATCAA
This sequence comes from Aedes japonicus, assembly GCA_034211315.2. Classification (NCBI taxonomy): domain Eukaryota; kingdom Metazoa; phylum Arthropoda; class Insecta; order Diptera; family Culicidae; genus Aedes; species Aedes japonicus. Next base: position 3,147 of record JASCZW010005136.1, on the reverse strand, counting down.
AGCGAGAATGTGCAAGCTGAGGATCTAGGGTCGTTTCTTCAATTGCAGCATCATCAACGTACACTGCCCACACGAAGGGAGACCCGATCACGAAAAAGAAGCGCTCTACGCGCAGCTAGAGCAAGTGTATGATGGCTGCCCACAGCGGGACGTAATAGTTGTCATTGGCGACATGAATGCTCAGGTAGGACGTGAGGCAATGTACAGACCGGTAATAGGGCCTAACAGCCTGCATACCGTACCGTACGATAACCGCCAACGATGTGGGAATTTTGCGGCCTCCTGTTGTTTAGTAGTCCGAATTACCTTCTACCCCCGTAAAGACATACACAAAGCCACTTGGAGATCACCTGGCCAACGAATAGAGAATCAAATCGACCATGCTCTAATGTACGGGAAATTCTTCTCCAATATCATCAATGTCCGCACTTACCGCTGCGCGAATTAGACTCAGACCACTACCTAGTTGCAGCATGTATGCGCTCAAAACTCTCAATGGTGTACAACGCGCACCGAATTCGGACGCCACGACCCAACATTGAGCTACTCGGGAACCCGGAGTTGCCCAGGAATACGAGCAGCTTTGCGCAGCTACACTCGAGGATGGCTGGAGAGATATTCGAGCCGCCATTGGTAGCACTGCAAAAGTGACACTAGGTACTTCTGCACTATTCAGTCCGCAATACAACGAACCGAAAAAAGGCAAACATCCGCAGCAGTAGCTTCGCCTCCATCGTCCATAACATCGAGAATGAGAACAGCGACTACAACAATACATTAAAAACACGCCTATTTAGTTTGCCATTACCCCTCCTTCATCATTGACTTGCGCATCATCTGACTTGCGCTCTTATTGCGCTGCAAAAAGATAATGAAAAAAAAAATTGTATGGTGAATCCTGCAAATCTGCTTTCAAGCGGCGGTAGACGGTAGAAGATTATCTGATAAAAAAACATTGCAGGCCGCATTGAAAAATACTGATCGCTTGGTAGTTCTCACATTCCAATTGGTCACCCTTTATGTAGATTAGACATATAACTCCCTCTTTTCACTCCTCTGGTAGCTGCTCAGTATCTTACATCCTGCCTATCATTCAATGCAGGTATATCATCAGCTTATCCTGGCACATTTCTATGAGTTTCGCTCCGATACTATCCTTCTCAGCTGCCTTGTTGTTGGCAAGTCTCCTCGACCGATATACCTATGAAACCAATTCTCCTGAATCCTGCTATCTCACCTATATGCGCAATTTAGACATTCATCGTAATGTCGATTCCACCTTTCAATCATCAGACGTTCATCTATCAAGGGACCTTCGTCCTTGTTCCAGCACATTTTGGCTCGCGAGGAATCTGTTGAGTTTCTTTTAAAATTGTCGTGTTTTTTGAGAACGACACACACATATAAAAAGAAACATTGAATTTTCTGCGCCATCTTATGCACACAAAGGGAATGCTAGATTTGGAATATTTCATGAAATTTTTAGCCAGTTAACGCCTGAATCTTGTTTGTTGTGTGAAAGATTGCAAACATTGTTGTATGGCGCATGATAGATTGCAAACAATTTCGTTGTTTACGCCTCCTTTGCCTTGGAATTAAACGAGGGAAAATTTTACCAGCCTGTTAAAATTAATTATTTTTTTCTGTGCAGCTTTTAAATAAAACCATCAAACTCTCCTCATCGAACCAGTCATTCCGGCGAATTCTGTCTACAAACCATATGCGTCATCCTATTGCGTTGTTGATGACCGCTTTATCAGTCCTCAACTCAAGAGGAGCGTCGTACAGCTCTTCCTCATCCGCCAACACTGCTCGTACCCGGTTACGACTTCAGGTAGCTTCAGCCGTTCCAGATCTTTTTTGCCTTTCAAATCAAACAAGGTTTCGAATGGAAAAGCCATGCATAATTAACTAGGTTGAAAGCGGAAAATTTCAACCATATTCCAACACATTCAATCAGTTTACCGTGCTCTGCAACCAACAACTAACTGGTTCCCAGGAATGGCCTCTGTCGGCGAAATTACCCATCGCATTCTTCGAGCCTATTTCGATCTGTTCAATGAGGAAGCTCTCTACCGACTGCATGGACCGGCTGTGTTCCGATCGCTGCTGGATTTTCTGACCAAATTCTCTATATTACGGGAATGGAAGTTTTCCGACCGGATTACCAATGGAATCGGAGGACAACCTCGACCGCAACAGTTGCCTCATACCTACAGTTGCCATACTTCACGGCACCCATGTTCCTTGCATTGCGATATGGCGAATACATACTGCTAGCCAGGTGTTACATACCAGGCTTAGATCCGAATTCAAGCACAGGATTCTACATTACGACCTTTTATCATGTATTATGTTTTTCTATTGCCACGGCTGGCATTCTGGCTGCTGATGTGACATTCATGATCATCGTGGTACATGCCATCGGTATGGTTCGGGTGCTGAAAAATGCATTGAATGAACCTCGATGAAATTCTTCTGAGGGAGAATCCATACCAAGAGAAGAGTTATCAGGAAATTGAAGTTGATCTTCGAAATTCATCAGGAATTCATAGAGTGAGTTCGTGAGGATTGGTGAGGTATTATTCACTTAGAAGTATTTTTTGTTTCAGGTATGAGGAAAATTTCGATGCAGCTTACAAGGTTATGATTTTCGCACAAATTACTTCATCGGTTTTCAGTTTAGTTTTTGAGTCTTTTTGTATTCTATATGACCCAAAAAATACTATAACGCTCTGATTTGTATGGTTGCCTTGTTTCAACTCCTGGAATACTGCCTATTGGGAACTATTTTGACTGTTATGGTATTATATATATATAATGTGACCTTAGCTACCTGATTCAGGTGACGTTTGTACAGATTTCATTTTTTATTTGTAGAACGAAAGAGTGCGATTGGCTATATTCAATACATTGTGGTACAAGTTAACAATTAATCAACAAAAATGGTAGGATTCATGCTTCATCGAACACAGAATGCAATGGAGCTAACGGTTGGTGGATTTGCTGATCTGAATATGAACACATTTGTGGAGGTTGGTGCCAAAGTTGTGTTATTTGAAATGAAAAATATTCTGATCGAACTTATTTCACCTCTTTTTAGATAATTAAAACTGTCTATTCTTATTCTGCAATGTTGATTCAGTT
>JASCZW010005135.1:0-53738 GCA_034211315.2 Aedes japonicus | reverse complement strand
TACATAATTTTAAGCGGGAAAATACTGCCATATTTAATTGCACACATACTAATAGCTGCCGCTTATTTGATAGATTTACTGCCGGGCAATTAGATTATCCGAAGATCTTTTCTTCATCTTTTTTATTGCTCATTCTCACTTTTTTAATGCTGATCACACATTATTTGCTGGCACAGGCCTTAACACCAGTGGGTACTTTTTTCATTTTTTGGTGCTTTTTCTGAATTACTGGCGCAGGTAAATATTTAGCTGGCATATATATATATGTCGGAATGGAAATGTATATCGGAACTGGAAGACGGCTTTGGAGGAATATACTTGCCACCCATAACATACGCGAAAATATCACTCGCTTCCGGGGGTTACACCATTTGAACTCTGTCGGGTGGCGTTACCGTGACCTTTCATGTTTATGGACTTTCAAGGAAATGCCAGACAAAGAAGCTGTCTAGAAAATGATGGCGGGCTAAAACTGATAAGTAAGAAGTTCGCAGACAAAACAATGGCGCAAAAAGGGAATGCAAATATCACGGTCGGTGATAAAGCGCGGTGGCCGCCATCGCTTCAGAGAAATCAAGACTGATCCTACTCTTTCCAGTGAGAGGTTCGAAGGACTTTAATTCAGAGATGAGCAAAAGTGGTCATCTGCGGTGAGCGGCTTAAGATTAACTTGATAATTCTTCAGACGCTGACGGATACATGGCTAACATGGAAGATAACTTTACAAGACATGGGGCATTCATCTACTCCCGGAGTGACAACGGCAGAGTACAGCCATCTGGACAATTCTGATAGACTCTGGATCAATTCTTTGCTCTTCAACTACTACTGCTGACATCGAAAAAGCAGACCGCGAGACGAGAAAATGCGTAAACCAGGAAAGCTCAAGGATATGATAATGTATCATGCAAACAGAACAGAGAGTAGAGGCAGTGAAGGATGTAGGGACGGAGTGGGCAAATGAACAGATTAATAATAAAAATTAAAAACAAACAAAACGGATGGAATGGGTTGAGAAGTGAAGATGTGACAGAGATTGGTAGTGAGAACTTGGGCTGTGCTAGGTAGTGCGGTTCGAAAATCAGAGAGTTGGGATACAACATATTCAGTCTTGTGGTTGACCGCACAAGAAGAGATGTGTTCAAGCTTTTATCCGAGGCCAGTTAAAGCCCGGAAATCCGAAAAATGGAGTCCGCACATTCTGAGTTTCAAGGCAATATATATATATATATATATTTATATATATATATATATATATATATATATATATATATATATATATATATATATATATATATATATATATATATATATATATATATATATATATATATATATATATATATATATATATTATATATATATATATATATATATATATATATATATATAATATATATATATATATATATATATATATATATATATATATATATATATATATATATATATATATATATATATATATATATATATATATATATATATATATATATATATAATCAAAGTCATGAAAAGTAACAAAACCACCTAGTGAAATAATATAATTAAATATAATAATATGAGCTATTATAGTTATTCACGATATATCGGTTACTAAGTTGATCACAATCTCATCTAAAGACTCAAATGCAGCTAAATACTTGTAGTATTAACTAATACCTTTTATATAAAATTGATAGTAGTGTAGTTATCAAAATGCGAACTGTAGCAACAATCTGCATTATACAAACATTCCATACAGCGTAGATCTATCTTAACGCTCCTATTATCTACCGAACCAGGCACTCCTTCACAATACATTCTTTAGGCACGCCATATACTACCGAAGATTCTTTCTGTTACCACTTGCGATCACACGTATCAGCAGTTTAAAACAATAGAAACCCTGTAGCAATTCGCCTATTAATCGATCACTCGTGTCACTGAACAATAGCTAATCTTTTATTATTTTCATTCCAATTCTATTACATGATATACTTAATGTCTATTTATCCATACCAGGTTCGAAATCGAAACAATAGATTCGGAATCGAACTGCTCCACCCTGATAGCAAAATAGTGCGCAACAAAGTATCGACACAACTCGTTCACAGTTGCCGTTCGAAGCAGATTTTATTATCAACAACTGCAGCTATCATGAGAGATGAACATTTATTTTGCTATCAACATCGAATTGAAATCAAAATTTTATGATTTTAAAAATTTGATGTCAAATTTAATTACTAACAGGAAAAAAGTACAGCAAATTTTTGTTTCAGGTTGCTATCAAGCTGATGAGTTTTAAATTTGACGTCACAGGAATAACTTGTTGCTATCAATTTTGATCTCTGACGGTTGAAACGACCAAAATGACAGCAACCTGAGAAATAATTAACAGCAACATCAAAACATCATAGGGTGCTTGTGGATTATATTTCCAACCGTAGCAATGAAGTTAATTGAACCAGAAATATCATTCTAACTAGTAAACCGTTGGTTTTGGATAAGCTTAATAAGACGTTTGATATTCTTGAACCCTGAGAAGTGAAACAACTTCCTTTCTGAAGAAGATGCAAACTTTTTGATGGATATGGCATGTAGTGTCGGTCTGCATAAGCACCATATTGAGTCTGTTCGTGGACGGAACTCTCTGTCTTTTACCATTCAGGTTTATTGTTAATTACAACCGCAAAATTTGCTTTTTTTATTTCATCAGGTAGCCCGTTTTGAGCAATATTCGCTGTAGTCAAAAAACATACTCTCATCGAAGACAAATGGAAATTAAACTGCTTTAAAACTCCTGAATGATCGGTCTTCATTTCATATAACATTTAAATTTCTCGTAAATAAATATTTTATTATTGGGGGTTTTGTTTTGGGAAAAGCCAATTGAAAACATATAACCACATACTAATACATTTCTGATAAAAATTTTCTGCAACCTTACTATCTAATGAAAAATTAGACCACAGTTGGGAGCAAAGGAAAAAATGTGTCCCCAAAACTGGATCTCCGCTATTCTTGTGGAAATCATTGATTCATGCTTCTATGCAACCAGTAATTTTATTACTTTTGGCTATTTTCTGTATATCAAGAATATGTGGAAAACGGGAAAGTTTGTTTTCATGAATTGATGAATCAAGTCTCTGATCAAGCTCCAGCGTGATTTTATGGTGTATTGTGGCTGAATTTTTCCCAAGTGACAACCCTACTGCCATTTGGCCTTTGTTTAAACTTATGGGTGTTTTATTATTGCAATAGACATGCTAATTTGAATTGAAGCAGCTTTCTGTGGATGCAAAAGATGCTGTTAATAATTTAGGGCTGTTTTTATATCTCTTTTCTAGTACGAAGGCGAAGTCTGTAAACAGTCAGAGCGTTAAAAAATACTCTGAAGAGGAACGCCATCCCTTCATAAAAACCGTTCATAGTTCATCTAATAAAGCTCCTTAATATATATTTGTTTAACTCTTCATATTTGTTTATAACATTTTTCATAAGCTCGCTTTAGCATTATAAAATCCAATCACTAAGCTCATTTGGACTCTGACGAGAGCATAAAACATTTACTGTAGAATTTAGCAATCTCACAAGGTGTCATGCAATACAAGTAAAATAAAGATGATCTACAGAATGAACAACGTAAGAAATGGAACAAATGATCTTAAAATACAAAACTTATTCATTATTCTGAATAGTAACATGCCAAACATCCATCAATTAAGTTCGTCCAAAAAAAACACAACATCGATCAGTCTCCCATCCAGATGGAATTATATCTTGAGGCAGTGCCACGGAAAAATCATTTTCAAAAAATCGTTCACTTTACTCAGTGCAAGTGATATATCACCGAGGAGCGTCGCACCAAAGTTCGCGAACGAACGGCAATCCAAAGTCTCATGAAAGTGCAGAGTGAGTGGAAATGGTTTTGAGGTTGTCAGTCATGAAAGATCTTTTGTTTCTCCATCTCAGAACGCTTCACTCGGTATTCGAGATCCGACCCAACCAAATATCTCCTCGGCTTTGTTCTTTTCTTCCTCTAGCGAGTATGTGTAGGCAATGTTCACGGAGTTGTGATGTCTGTTTTTTTAAGCTATAATCAAGCCGCCGTCAAAAGTCGAGTGGCAGAAACTTCTGCTGGAAGGCGTGACACTGCGAGAACAAATTCAGCACCGACCTCCCCGGCCTCGACAAAGCCATCAAGCGGGATGCTGGCCTATGCGTGAGATATCCTTTCGTGTCTAGGAATTCATTTGCATGAAATGCGCAGTGTGCTTTTCAAGAATGAGCATGGTAAAGACATACACGCTCAAAAACACTCCTCTCTTTCTTTCGCACATCATCCCTTTTTATCATACGGAAAAGCTACTCAGTCAGGGAACCCCCGCATACACATTTTCACGCTGATCGGTTCAGTAGTTCCGAGTCTCATGTGGTTCAGACAGCTTAGGTTCTATTGATATATATATATATATATATATATATATATATATATATATATATATATATATATATATATATGTATATATATATATATATATATGTATACATATGTGTATATATATATATATATATATATATATATATATATATATACATATATATATATATATATATATATATATATATATATATATATATATATATATATATATATATATATGTGTACTTATGTGCTTTCTTTCATTAAAACACTTTTTAAAAAAGCACTTGAATAATCATCACTTATCATTTATTCACTAAGAGTTAGTACCTTTCACTTATCGCTCTTAACACTACGGACCATCCGTCCCATCCACCCTGAAGTTAAACTTAGGCTGAAGAAACTGAAAAAATTATTATTAATTTCTACTCGTCGATCGACCAGATTATTGCCGTCTCAGGATTTTTAGATCTCGTTCTGCTGCCGTTGTTTGCTGTCGCGGCTGCCGTCGCGGCTGCCGTCGGTGCTGTCGTCGTCGTCGTCGTCATCGTCACCGCTGGTGGGTTTACACGTGCTCTTCATAAAGCTGTCGATGTTTCCGGTGTTGCTACGTTGGGAGCCGATGTGGATGCCGGTCGTTCAACTGCTGCGTCAGGAATGCTGGGTGATAAGTTCGCCACGTCAGGTGCGCATCCGGTGCTGTTGTCGTCGATGGTACGGTGCAATGTCCAAAACTTCCCCCGCCTTAGATTGAGACGTCTCGGGTCAACTTGTTGTGATTTGCTGGCGGCTCTGGAGCGTAGATGAAGTCTCTTAACACCTCGTATTTTTCTGGTCGCGTATTGTGAAAACGGTAACTATGATCAGGGACATGATGATTATGCCCGCAAGGTTAATCGGAACTGTTGCGGTAATTAGTGCGGTTTCTAAAAAAGGTTGATTCTGTGCCGATTATTCGTCGGTAGTTCGGTGCATTTCTTCCACCGGATCCATATTCAAGTTGATGTTTTGCCGATTTCTAACGAAGTGTGAGTGGGACAATGTCCAGTTTAGCTTCGAACGTAAGTGCCTTTGCTATCGTAGTGGGCACCTCCTACGTCAACGGAACAATTAGAGAATCGCATTGGTAGAACGATCCCCGTTAAAGCTTTTCGGAGCCGCAGCCACACAACTGTTTTGTAAATGTTATTGATTTGATGGCTTTCGTTAGTAGAATGCCGTTGTTTTTTAGGATTCGTATTTCTGGTGATTTGAAGCTACGCTTATAAATGGACATTTAGCAGGGTTTCCGCGTAATAGTTTACGGTATCATTGGTTTTCTGTAACGTTCACCAAGTAAAATGTTTCTTTCTGACTTGAGTACATTTCTCGTTTGTTAGAAATGATTCAGTCTCGCTGATAATAGCATATGTTCCATTGAGCTGAATGAGTTTTTGATCAATTGGGATGGTTTCAAGTCGGAGTAATTGATAGTTTCGACCTTTAAATTTTGGGATTTTCACGAGAAGGATGATTGATGAACCATTATGGAAAGCTGCAGGTTCTAGGTATTCGTATGTCTGATCATTCTGTTGTTAATAATTGGGTTGCATATACCAACTCAGTGGGGTAATATGCTTTTGATATAACGCCCAGTCTGGGGAGTTCAATGACCTCGAAACTGGTGTCTATTGATAAAGCGAACGGCTTCTATGTTGAAAAATGATGTTCTGAAGATGCAGCATATATTGCCAGGGCAATTGACTCTATCTAAATATAGTCTAGTTCGTTTAATGAACCCAGCAACTTTGCAGCTTGTCTAAATGATTGTTTTGTCAAATTATTTAACTGTTTTTCGAAAAGATCGTTAATTTTTACTTGTTCGTTATTTTCAGTAACTAAAACATTATTTGAATCTTCAAAGTATTAATCTGATAACTCAAAGTAACAAAGTCTTGGCTATCGGGGTTGCCTGTAATTGATTTTACAATTGATCCTAAAAATTTCTATGCTTCGTTTATGTTTTTGTCTTGGAATTAAATTTTGATAAATTACATTAGCCTTATCATTTGCAATTAGCTTAGCATTTTGCTCAAGAGTTCTGGTGATTTCCAAATTGTGGATTTTGTTCTAGACTGTTTATGATTTTCTTCGTATTGAATAAGAATTGAGTGAATGCACAGTTTGAATTCATGAATAAGAGTATGGTAGCCTTCTTTAATGAGTACTTTACCGATCCTTCAAAGGATTAGTCCTGAATGGCTGTTCAGATCCGTTATTTTTAAGTATTGTGTCTGGTTGGGATTGGATGTAATGGCATTGAATGGAATACCAATGGATATGATGATGAAGGTTGTGATTAGTGCTGTCTTCAACATCTTGGTTTTGTCAAACGAGAGAATAAAATCTTATTTTAGTAATAGTTTTGATTAAAGTTCTGCTTCTGCTTGAGTTTAGATTGTGTGAATTTTCCTCCGATTTGTGTCGATTATGTTGGTCTGCTTATTTTCCAGGATCCTATTTTTCCCAGTACCTCTCTTGGGTGCTTCAGGTTATTTCTGTTTCCGCTCGTATACTGTTTGCATTCTCCAAGAATGGATCGGATCTTCTCGAGTTTTGTTGATCTTTGCCAAATATTTAGCTTTTTTTCTTTTTGTTTGCGCAAAATACTTTGAACAGAGCTTATTTTTGTCGATCTTTTCGTCGAGATCTAGCCGGGACTGGTCTTTATTTCGATACCGAAAAATAACTCTTTTGTGTCAATTTCGTCTGAGAATGAATAGAATTGTTATAAATTGACACTGCCAGATTTATTTTTGTTGTCTCAGCTAGATCTCTCGTTGATTCTTGTTGGAATAGTCATGAAGTTCTCCTCTCAAGGTTCTGTGGATTATTTCAACAGTTCCATTTGAGGACGATTGCCCAACGGTAGTGTAGTGGTACTCTACGTTGTTTTCTTCAAGAAACTCTTTAACGGTGGAGCATGTAAACGAGGCTTCCTGGTCCATTACTAAAGAGAAGGTTCTTCCTAAATTAGAAAATGGGGGTTATTGCTTTTAGAATATGTATAACATTTCGTGATTTTAGAGGAATGGCCATCATTAGTCTTGAAAATTTGTCACAGAGGGTCAAACTAATTTTTACTGTTTATAATAAAGATGTCCATGTGCACGATTTGCAATGGTTTTGACGGAGTTTCTGTGAGTTGAAATTTTTGATTTATACGGTGTCTCTCGTACTTAGATTTTTGGCAGAGTATGCATATATTAATAAATCTAGTGATTTTTCCTTTCACGCCAGGAAAGAAATAAGTACGTGAGATATAAGATTTGTTTGGCGTTGATTCCTCGGTGATTTGTGTTGTGCTGACTTCTGAATAATTTGGTCCTGCTCGAGCACGTCAGAAACGTCTTGTAGCAACTTTTGAGTCCAGAATTTTTTTTAAAGATTTAGCTCTAGAAAAGTAGTTTTGGTAAATGACTTGAAGTCTCCTTAGGATGTGTTCACTGCACATATAGTCCGGTAGTTTGTTTTGTAGATGCGTATTCTTTTAAAATGTTTATCAAGGATGCGGGTCCGAACTGAGTCCTCTTAATTGTGGTCTCTGTGAAAGTTTCTGAAAACTGTTACAGACTCTCGGCTAGCCTTCGTTCGTTTCTTCAAGGATAGTTTGGTTCCTAAATCCGTTCAGGTCGAAGCGAATAAATCGTCGTCGTCCGTGTCCGCTGAGTGTTGAGTCATGTCTTCTATCTGTAGTTGAATTTACTTTGCATTAACTTCATTTTTTTATTGGTTCCGGATTTATTCGCAGAAAAGCACCAGCATTGCCATTTAGAGTGCCTTCTTTGTACTTAATCTCAAATTCGAGCTCTTCAAGTGCCAACCTCCAATGCAGTAATCTTCTGTTCAGGTCGTTTGCGAGGAGTTCTTTTTCGTTGCTGAATAGCTGCATTCAGTGTTGTTCAATGTCCTAGATGGCACATGCAACTGGATGTTCTTTTCCATCCTCAAATTTCTGGGATAGAACAGCGCCTAATGCGAAATCGCTGGCATCTGTTTCCAAAATAAATTTCTTATTGAAGTCGGGACATTTCAATATAGGGTCGGTTGTCAATAGATGTTTACAGTCATTGAAACAACTGACAAACTCATCATTGTGTACCAATTTTGCATCTCCTTTTAGACATTCATTTTGTTAGAGGTTTGCAGTGAGTTTTGGCGAAATTCTGGATGAATTTCCCATAATAACCGGGAGAATTCCTTGAAAGCCTTGGATCTGCGTAGTGGTTTTCGGTATTGGCCAATTTAAGATTTTTTCAACTTGTTTGGGTTGGGCTAAACACCTTCTTTGGTATATTATATGCCCTAAAACTGCACATTCTGTTCTTAGAAATTCACATTTATCCAGTTGAACTTTTTAAATTTGATTTTATAAGTCTTTCCTACACCATGTTCAAGTTATCCAAGTGTTGTTGGAGAGATCTGCCAAATATGATGATGTCATCTAAGTATACTCAGACAACACCTTCCAATTAGATCTCCAAGAATGTAGTTCATTGTCTCGCTGAATAGGTTGCCGGTGTGTTCTATAATCCTAAAGGGGCATTCTGATGAATTCGAAATGTCCGTTGTCTGTGCTAAACGCAGTTTTTTGTCTATCGGCTTTTTTAACTTCAATCCGGTGGAGGCTTTTCCAAAATTTCATCGATGTTTGGGATGGGAAATTTGTCGTCGATGGTGTTTCTCGTTTAATCTTTCTATAGTCGACGACTATTCTCCATTTCTTTCCCACTTGCATCGGATTTCTTGGAACAATCCATATAGAGAGGTCCAAGGGAGATAGAATGCTGAATAATGCCATCAGCTAGCATTTCATTAATTTGCCTTTCTACTTCGCCTTGTGAATCATTAGGGCATCTCGTACGTTTTAGTGTGAATAGGAAGGTCGTCTCTCGTTTTGATACCATGCTTGATAGCTGTAGTACAAGAGAGTTGATTTTCAAAATGAATTATGTTAGAGTTAAGTCGGAGTACTTTAAGCAATTTTTCTATTTCTTCGATATTCAAATGTTGTGTCCTTATAAGCTTTTCGGAATTATCAACTTGGCTTGAACAATCCGGATTGGACTTTAGAGCTCGTGTGATTTGTTTCGATTAGGTTAGAAAATTGGCAATGCTTTAGTTGATTAGTCCAAAAAATGTTACGGATTCGCCTGCAAGCGCTTTCTGATTTTTTGATATCTTTTGTAAGAATACATTGCCATTTTTTTTTGAGAAACTGGTATTTTGATAATTGAAGCTGTATGTGCGCTTAACGTTGTCTCCAGTGGTCCCATTTGGCCTCAACCTGTAGGTTTATGTGTTTTTTGTGGGAGTACTTAATTTATTGTTCGTTACGTCAAGTAAGGCTTTAGCTCTGAAAGCGTTTCGTAACCAAGAATACCATCAAAAAATTTATGGAATTTAAACAAATAGAAAGTAACATTTTTACCGAGGTCAAAAATCTCTGTAATGTATTTGAATTCCGTTTTATGCTTGCCTTTGTTATTTCGAAAAGACAGGTGTAGCTACGATACTCTTTTAGAAGTAGGGATAAGTTCAGGCGAAATAAAATTTTCAATCAACGACGCAGTTGGGACCACCCTCGCAGCAACCCTGTTTTTCTGCATCGGTATTTTCTATTTCACTGGCACAACAAACCACGCGGTCACTCACCGTGCCATCATCCTTTCAACAGCGAGCGTCGCGACGGTATCAGCAACCGACCGAATGAGTGCTACTTCAGCGTTTCGAAATGTCACACAGCGGGAAAAAAAGGCCGGGGGGTAGTTTGAGAGTGAGTGCCACGCCCTCCCAGTGTGTTGGTGGGTTGGCGGTGGAATGCAGCCAAAACTGCATGCCACCACCAGCAAGAGGCAACTCTTCCGCGAGAGAGGGAGAACGAGTGTTGCGTGTTTTGATTTCGATGAGGGGCTTCTCTCGTTTTCAGTCTGTGAGAGGCTTTTCTTGCCGGGTGAGTGGTTGAACACACGTGATCGCCAGAAGCGTTCGCCACCTACTACTACTACTACTACCACCATCGCATGTCGCGTCGTCACTCGCTCTCTCTCTCTCTCTCTTGGCTCTGGATAGCTGCTCTAGAGAGTGAGTGAAACCGATACGGCGCTGCTGTCTGCATCGACGAGCCGGAGTGCGACCGAGCAGGACCAGTTAGTTAGTAGCCGTAGCAGCCAGAAGCATCAGCCGCAGGAAGCAGCTCAGCAGCCGCATTAGAAAATAGCAGAAGCTAACACACCACAAATCTCAGTGTCCCATCGATAAATCCAAGTCGGAAGTCGGTTAGAGTGTGTCGGAATCCATTGCCGGATAAACCTTTGCCTAGATTTTGCGATCGTTCTTTCGAGTTTGGCAAAGCTCCGAAACGTCATCTTCGACTGCGATTCAAGTTCGTGTTCTATCCACTCCGTAGAAGCCGGTCTCGGAACGTCCGTGTACCGCTGTGCCGTTGAAGCTGCTGACCGCGTCTCAGACTCTCGGAAGTACATAGTTCGAACACCAGTTTGCGTGGAAAATTAAATTGCGGCCACTGTTCGTGTTTCGGTCACCGACACAACACACCACCAGCTTAGTATACTGTAGTTTGGTAGTTGCATCACCAGTTAAAAAAAAAACAACATTTGACACTTCCCAACAATACAGACACCCGCCAACTACTTAGAGCAGCACACAAATCATCCCCCTCTGATACAGATTCAAATTTAACACCGCTTTCCGAGTCATCACGCGTCGTGGTTCAAGACCAAAGTGCATATACCTAGCAAAGCCGCCGCCGTCGAGAAGAGTTCGTCGTCGCCGTCGTCGTCGTCGTCGAATTTCAGCTGAAGCAGAAGCCAATCGGACCTGAGTTGAGATAACCTCCAGGCGATTTCCATCCCGAGATCCAGAGTGCGAATACCGTTTTTGGTGGTGGTATTTTTGGACGACGCCAAACGCCGGCCGACGGAAAGTGAATCGCATCGCAACGCAGCACAACCGCAGTTCAAGTGTGAGAGCTATAATTGAATCGACGGAAGTTCATTCAGAATCGAACGCTATCAGCCCCGACAGCGAATAATATTCTATAAATAAATATTCACAATACACAAGTATAAATAAACCATTAGTAGTAAATTGATAGTTTACGATTTTTGATCGGATTTACCGTAACAGTCTGCATAATCAAACACCAAATTTTTCGGGAAATATTTAGAACCATACCACTTAGTCGTTGATTGTAGCGTTCAGTGTTAGATTCGTGTTCCGTGTTTAATCGTGTTGTTCTACAACTTAGTATTCGTGAAAGGAAATTTTTGGAAAACGCCAAATAATATCTACAGATAAGGATTCGTCGTCTTTTCCTGAGTGATAGCCGACCGTTGTATTCTGCATCAGCAAAAAAGTATTCTTCGGAGAAGTGTTTGAGAAGAACCGGATTTGCCGAATTCCCTCCTAAGGTCAGCAATCAATTAATTACGTGGCAATTACGTGTGGTAGAGAAGCGAAGCACTAGCAGCATCGTGTCTGTGATCCGCCAAAAGTTGAAGCAAAAGTTGTCGTAGGAAAGGAAAATCTTAAATTTTCTGAAGAAGAATCCAAGCGAAGTCAATAAAGTCGAAATCCAAGTGCTGTGATCCTTGCGAGAAAAAAGTAAAAAAAAAAATAAAGCGTATTTGAAAAAGTCTTCGAGAGTGTCGTGTTCCGGAATTGGAAGATTTTGTGATAACGCAAAGCGTGGTTAGCGAGTAGTCCGGAGAGCAAGCGAGAAGAAAAAAGAAGCTAAACAAAAAGAAATCCAGAAGCATTTACGCACCGTTGGAACAGGCAATCAAGCTGTGGAAGATGGAGCATCAAAGCCAGGATCTCGGAGCGCACCAAGCCGGCAATCAAGCTGAGGTGCCAAACGACCCAGGGTAAGCGATTTGTCCATCATGGTTCTATTTTTACGAGATAATGTGGTGAAAATTTGTCAACAACTCGTGTGTGACATGTCATCGGCATATGTCCATCATCGTCGGGGAAACGTGAGTGTTCTATTTTTTTTCTAAAGCAGCGAACAGGCCCTCGGCAACCGGAGACGGTCCGTTGGTTAGGCCGGCTGTAAGTGGGTCTGCCGCTTGGCTGGTCAGTGATATTACAGTGGGTAACAATTCAGGGACGGCGAGCAGTCGGCATCCGGTGGTGGTCTGTTTGTTCTGGTCCGTCTTGTGGGAGGTCAAGTGTAAACCATGTGCGTCGTTGAGAACAGCTCTATGTGTGAGAGTCGGGAAATTTAAGAAAAGTTGACGATACTACAAAAAAAAAAGCTTTTTGATGTTATTTCTGTTTTTGGTATTAGTTTCTACGGGGATTTTGTGCCAGTCTTAAAAGGACTTCGTGAATCCACTGAGCACTTCGAGTGCCCCACTATTTATGCATAAGTGCAACTTAGCGTCAAATGAAAATATAGTTTCCGTCCAGAAAAGTAAAGAAATATTCCTCTTAAACATTTTCAAACTAAGACTTAATTACTCCGTGAAATCCAAACACAAACTAGATCTGGAATTAAAATCGCTTACTCTGGCTTGGTACAAGTAATACCATGTCCTTATTGACTCTGCTATCTGAAACCTACAGTCACCGCCAGAAAAAAGTGCCCACCTACCCCAGTTTCTCCTTTTTGTGCAGCAAACTGTAAAATATGTGAAATATTTTAAGTTTTGTTGGTTTGATGGCATATTTATTATGTTCTTTCCTTGTCTGGTACATAAAAAAACACTTGTCCTGCAAATTCATTTTTTTCTTCATGAAAGATCAAACTATAGTAGAAATTATGCATGTCAAAATAAAGTGACCACTTCTTATTTTCTTTAAAAAACAAGTTATAGATCCAGCCTGTTGAGTGATCAGTAGTTAATGTGTCCTCCCCTGACCTTCAACAGTTTTTGCAAACGTTTCGGCATACTCTCCACGAGATTCTTCAGGTGTTGTGGGTCAAGATCTTCCCAGGCGTTCTCAAGTGCTTGAAAATAGTTATGTTTGTTAGTAACTCCTGTCTTATCAACTCGTGAATCCAAGACGGCCCACAGATTCTCTATTGGGTTCAGATCTGGACTCTGTGGGGGCATTCCATAGGTTCAATACGGCAGGAACGGAAGAATCCCTTTGACTTCTTCGCGGTATGTTTTGGGTCATTATCTTGCTGGAACACAAATTTGTTTTCCAGCCCAGTTTTAACCAACAAAACCTCCAAATTCTCACGTTATATGTCTATGTAGGGATCTGCTGTCATAATACCATAGATTTTTACCAAAGCACCTACACCCGCCCAAGAAAAACACCCCCACACCATCACGTTCCATCCACCATGCTTAACTGGGCCCTGGATATGTCGATCATGAAGCGCCTGCTGTTGAACAACTCGAATTTGAACTCATCAGTCCACAAAACAGTCTTCCAATATTCTAAAGGTTTATCAGAATGTTTCCGAGCAAATTTGAGTCGTTTCGCTGAGTTGACTTTGCTAATATAAGGCAACTTCTTACAAAACCTGCTCTTCATACCGTGTTCAGCAATCCCTCTGCGTAGAGTACTGTCCAAGATCGGTTGTTGAATCACTTCCTTGATCTCCCTGAGGGTAACGTTCGGATTTTTCTTAATTTCTTGAATAATTCTCGCATCTGTTCGGGAATCTGTTCTACGTTTCCTTCCCCTTCCTGGGCGATCAGCTACTGAACCATAGGTTTTGCACTTTGCGAAAAGTTCGGTAACCGCTGCTTTGCTGTATCCATACTTTTCACCAATCTTGCGATGCGAATCACCTTTCTCGATGTCACGAATAACAC
Organism: Aedes japonicus; assembly: GCA_034211315.2. Taxonomy (NCBI): domain Eukaryota; kingdom Metazoa; phylum Arthropoda; class Insecta; order Diptera; family Culicidae; genus Aedes; species Aedes japonicus. The sequence continues at coordinate 39,494 of JASCZW010005135.1, read as the reverse complement.
ATTTTCGGATCTGCAAGGGAATAGTTTTGCTTGCCACCGTATTATCCATGGTTATTTAGATAACTCGCACTGAATCTTTCTGACCGACAACTGAAATCCGTAAGAAGATCAACAAACACTTGGAAACGTCAAAAAAATTGAATACGAGGGGCGTTTGGATGTAACAATTACATACACATAATATATTTTCAATTGGGCACTTTATTATGACACACCAAATTTACACCACCTATTGTTCAAAAAATAATTATGCAAAAAATGTATCCATTGAAAATGCACATGCATTTAAATAATGATATATACTGAAAATATATGAATACGATATAATGCGTTTTTGAATGACTTCAAAGATGAAGCGTGTTCATGAAAAAAGTGGGCACTTTATTTTGGCGGTGACTGTATATTTTGGTTGCTTGTGCTAACGTAAGAACTACCACACTTGATAGACGCAACGTGAGACAGGACACAATATTTATTCACCTTACAAAACGTAAAAAAACGCCAAGAGTGAAACGACAAAAAATTTGTCAAAAATGATATAGTCCACATTGATTAGTTTATTATAAAAATGATCAATTTTTATCTGCTTTTGAATTTTATCGTCTGCAAAACATAGGAAAATTATTTGATTAGGTTTCCGATTTTCTAAATGATAGTTCACATTTGGTTTTACGTTTCATACACCTTATATGATGCTGAACGCCAATTTGCCTTGAACTGTTTTTTTTTTTAGTTCTCTTGAGGTTTCTGTTCTTGGTTGACAGTGCCAGTTGTGTGTGGCTACAATCAATCTCCCACTAACCGACAGCGCTTTTATAGAAGAAACTTGTCTGCATTTCTTACACTTTGATTGTTGTTTTTGTATTCCCATGCCCGGAGATACATCTTAGATGAAATTTGTCAGAAGCAGATAATTTGCCTGATTTGCATACTACCGTTCAATGCCCTCCCCTCGTTTTCAAACTTGTATCTTTCAATCTCAAAGCCTGCCGTTACCCTATACGGAACTATGAATACACTTTCTCTACATTTCTATTCGTTCTAGCAATAAAATACTGTCCACTCATAGAGCCTCGCATGGAAATGAGAAATAATCTGCATTTCTTAGTTGATTTATAAGTTATCATGATGTGCAAACATTTTTAACCCTGGAAATTGAAGGTGACAGCTCTATTGAAAATCCAACGACCAATTTCAAGAATGCCAGTTCATGCACGTACATTCTGAGGTCATCATCATATACAATAAGCCCCGCATCAAAATCTTCACATATCAAATGGATATGTGCAAAATTTTCACACTTCCAGAATCAAAAATAAACATTCTTGATCCTGGCGTGTACATAGTTAAGATATATTTTCTAAAACTTAAAACGATCTCACCAAGATTCTTATCCAATGCAGAAAAGTTCGACCGGGTGCGGGGCGAAGGACTAAAAAAAAAGAAATGAGCAAACTTTACTGACGCACAACCTATCTAAACAAACGCGATCACAACACACTTTGAGTGGGAATCGATTAACTTCACAACGTCTTACATATAGCACTATGATATTTCATAATTTCAACTTTTTATTCTGGTTGAATAAATAAATTTGAATTTATATTTTAGCGAAAACTACGCAGCAAAAGCAAAACACGTCAGCTTCAAAGCACGGCTTGCTGCGATCATCTATCTTGCTTGACAGTGCCAGTTGTCATGAAACTTTCGCTTTTCAGCCCACAGGTGCAAATCACCTACCAAACCAAGTATTTATTCGGGGCATTTGACATTTTTTTCTGCTTAAACTTATCTTGAACCTTTGCTATTCCGTCCATTAGTCCACCTTTGTCCATTACAACGCAATCAAACTTAAGGAGTGTATCGAAAATAAGCTATCCACAAACTTTCTTTCAAATTATGTTGAAAACCGATATTTTATTCATACAAAAAATTGATCCTTTATTGTACGAGGTTAAACTTGAACATAATGAAAACCGGATGAAATTTAAGTTATTCCTTCACGAATTTTCGAACTTTGGATCGAATTCTCTTCATCAAATTCAGGAAAAGTGTTGCATCGCATTTTTTGGACGCTTGAGCCCAAATTTTTTTGAACTCCTGCATGTTTCCAGCTGCCTTACCAGTCTTCTTGAAGACCCTCTTCACGATTGCCCAGTAACGTTCGATGGGTCGAAGCTGAGGGCAATTTGGTGGATTGATATTTTTCTCAACGAAATCTATACCCTTTTCCGCAAGCCAATTGAGAGTGATTTTGGCATAGTGAGCCGACGCTAAATCCGGCCAAAACAGTGGAGGTGTACTATGCTTCTTATATAAAGGCAACAATCTCTTCTGGAGACACTCAGATCGATAGATTTCCGCATTTATAGTTCCGGTAGTGTAAAAAATGGTTGACTTCAAAACACAGGAACATATTGCTTGCCATACCAGTACCTTTCGACCAAATTTCTCCACTTGAATCGACCTGTCCGCATCGCTCACATCCTCCCCAACGACGGCAGTAAAGTATTGTGGACCTGGAAGGGTTTTTGAGTCCTCCTTTACATAGGTCTCATCGTCCATCAAAACGCATGCATCCGGACGCTGCAAAAGACGCGAATACAATTTCCGGGCCCTTGTTGCTGCTCGCTTCTTCTGTTCTGCACTTTGTTTCGAGATTTTCTGCTTCTTGTAGGTCTTCGGGTGGTTTCGCCTCTTGATACGCTCGTTCCTGCTTTTTTGGCCAAATCACGTATTGACATTGATTTGTTCTTCATGATTAGAGATACCACTTTCTGCTCCAGTTTCGGGTTGGAAGAACCGGGTTTTCTGCCTCTTCCTGGTAGCTCATCCAAAGAATAGTGTTCCCCAAACTTATTGTTGATGGTTTTAACACTTGCATGATGAATTCCAAACCGCTTCGCCAATTTTCGCATAGTTATACCCTTCTCACTTAGCCATGTGTCCAGAACCTTAATTTTCACTTCCTTTTCAATACGCGACATTTTGAAAACGCAGAATTTGAACCGCACAAACAAGTAAACAAAAGAAAGCTGACACTCAAACGCACAGCATGCAGTGTTTAGAGTATAAAAAATCATCACAAATACATGCGTACAACGCAAATGTATGTGGATAGCTTATATTCGAAACACTCTTTAGTCAACAAATCCGTGTATAACTTACGCGCTCTTTCTTTGGCGGTTGTATTTTGCTTTTCATCTCGATTTGGTGTTGACAGTCCGGCTCGTTTCTTGCTCTTTGCTCTATTGTGTGGGATTTTCCCAATTTGTTTCCGATATCTCTCATGGAAAGGTTGAAATTGAGTTTGAAAATCCCGGCTTTCTGGCAGTCGTCAGACGTTTTCCGAACACTTTTCTAACATTCGTCACGGTTTATTTGCCAATATTAAGTGATTTTGCAAAGTCGGCGTAGGAATAATTTGGATTTTGCTTATGTGCGTGCATTTTGATACGCTGCTCTTCTTGCTTCGACGCCATTTTGACAACTGAATAAAAATGGCAAAAATAAAATAGAGTCAACATTCCGTACGCATACACCTACAAAATGAGGGGTGGTCAAGTTTTTGAAATGCACGATTAAAAATATTACGTTATATATATGTCGACCAAGTTTTGACCGTTCCATCATTTAATTCGTTAAATTTACCTTTTTACTCAACCAGTTTCGGGCTAGATGTTGCCATCTACAGGACAATGTTCGACTCTGAAACCTTATGCGAATAGAAAAAACAATGCTCATAGATTTAAAAAAGGTCTATCTTTGATTTAAAACTGGCTCTAACATAAGTAAGATAGGAACTACACAGTTCGAACGAAACATGTCAATTTGTGAAATGTAAGCGTGATCCTAAAATTACAGCATAGAAAAATATTAGCTGTACATTTACTCGTACTTTATAAATAAGCGCTGGTCAAATTTGTTGGGATTCGAAAAAACCGATTATATTTTTGATTTTGTTTTGCACAAATAATAAAATGAACAAATTATTGATAACAATTTTTTTATTGGCTTTTTGTGAAGTTTTTTACAAGAAGATTTCATTTGTGTGCAATAGTTGTTGCTTTTAACACATCGACAGAGAACAAAACGCATTTAAATGACTCTTTTTCAGATGATTTCAAAAGCATCTGTGTATTCCAAGTAACAATTTTAGGTTTACCTCAGCCATATAGCACTCCCCGGCTTTGTTGATAAAACTATATTCGAAACTGTTTTGTCCACCAACACCTCCTTTATGTAGTTCAAAGCAAAAATGTGAACAAAGTCGCCCACTCTATAGACGGTTGTGAAAACAAATTAATAAAATCTTTACAAGACCATAAAGATTTTAAAAATGTTCCAGTGAAACATGTTATGACCATTTGAGAACCATCATAAAACCTATTGGCTGCCATCAAATACAGCATAGGGCCAAATGGCCACAGCTTTCCAACTTTACGGTGGTTGATTTTTGTTGTTCTGCTTTGTTCGATTCTCTGCTCTACTGATTCATTCTATAGTAAATAATATCTAAGGAAAAAGTTGCGGGAAATTTTGTTTGATAGCAAAATATCCAGAACAAATTGAGTTTTTTCATAACGTATCATGCTCCAAATCATATGCGCATTTACTTTTATGGTTAGTATTGGCTCGATAAGAGCCGAAAGTAAATGCCTCTCGGAGATTATGCGAGTTTACATCAACAAAAACAAAATTGAAACAAATATATTCGATAAATTTATCATGAATTTCCGGAAAATTTATGGATTTGTCGCTGATCTACAGTTCATTTGCATTACATTTAAAATTTGGTATGTTTATTTTTCCAGATTTTAATTATTTTATATATTTCAATATGGCGATTGGAAGAAATCACAGTGGCTTTCATAAAACGTTAATAAAACTTAATAAAGCTGGATAATTTTGGCAATGTTACTTGGTTATGTTTACCAGGCACTTGAAACATGCACACAGTTTGCAAGAAACGTGTAATTTTCTGCATTATCTAATGCACATAAATGGAATGCTAGATTTGGCAGAAATTAATGGTAAATTTTAAGTAAATTTAAGCCAGATATCGCCTAAATCTAGTCTGTTGTATGAAAGATTGCAAACATTGTTGTATGGCACATGAAAGATTGCAAACAATTTCGTTGTTACTTCGACTTGGAATTAAACCAGAGGAAATTTTAACCGCCCTATAAAATTCATTTTTTTCTGTGCAGGTTTCGTTGAATATGGACGTGCTTCATGAAAATGAACAAATTTCCGCTGCGCTTCCCACAGTCACAAATAATTGTTTCGATCGTTTTCAAAACGTACTTCAAAATTTTCAACTTTTAACTTCCGCACCTAAACGTACACAATAAGGCGGTGATATTTTTTTGATTCTGACGTGACAAGCTGAACGGCGATGCTGAATTATGTTTAGGTCATGTAAATTTCAAGCGTTTAAGTTGGAAAAATAAGAGTGTGTCGTACTTTTATATGTTATCGATTGCAAATATGAATTCAGGCTAGAATATTATTGTAAATATGATACAATTTTACATAAACTTCGACTCCTCTCGATTTCCTCCAATTACCCTTAGGCGGCCGTTGTTCTACAATCCGAACTGCTTCACCAAACGACGTCACTTCGATGGCATTCTTTACAATTTCAGATGATTGTCGGACAGTGTTCGCAAAATGATTGTTGCGCGCTTTCTTCGACATCGCACCCACTTTATCTGGGTTCCAGCTGGAAGCTTGTTCGTCAACTCTTGAATGAGCATCGGAATGAGCACGGCTAAACCCGTAGCTTCAAGGTAATCAGTGGACGAAAACTCCTAAGGGTTCTTGGCGTCCATGGGTGAGCGTAAACTAGATCAGGGCGTCCACTTCGGTGAAGATAAGAAGCCTAGCTATGAGCAAATTCTGGGGATTGTGTGGAATCCGGCAGCCGACAAGTTCTCGTTTTCCACCAATTTGAGGGACAATCTAGCGCCGTTCGTGTCCGGTGAGAAGCTGCCATCGATGAGAATCGTAATGTGCTGTGTCATGAGCATTTTTTGATCCTCGTTCTACGGGAAATTGCTTATCCAGGACTTGTGCCGAAATGGATGCGAGTGGGACCATCAGATCAATGAAGAATGTGCTGAAAAGTGAAATTTATGATGTTTACGGCTCCCAGAGGTCGAAGCAGTACATATTCTTCCACTCGGATCATCGTCGTTACAAACGGTTTGTTGCATGCCGGATCCGCGAAATCCTCAGCCTTAAGGCCGTGCTATAATGGGGAGCGCAGCGGCGCGTTGCGGCAGTTTTTGACAGTTTATCCATATATTTTATGTCAAAAACTGACGCAACGCAACGTTGCGCTCCCCACTGTAGCTGAGCCTTTACGAAGCTCGACGATTGGCGATGGGTTCTAACTAAATGCAACGTAGCCGATGCTATGCCGAAGTGGGATAAAAAGCACAGCCATAAACGCGACTCGAAAATTTAAACGGTCTCTATGTTAGCGCAAATATAAAGCAAATATATTATGTCAAGTGCAGCATGCTAAATTGAGCATTTTACATACGGCAACCGTCACGAAATATTGAAACAAATCATTATAAAATTCATTACACATTGCTACTTTAATATCCTCAACAAAGGGTAGAAACTTCGGAGAACAGAGCGTGTACGTAAAACTGATATAAACAATTAACAGTTTCAGAGGCCTTCAAATCGGTATCATGATCATCCAGAAAGGTCTTAGTATTCCCTTAGAAATATTCACCAAGCATTTGAACAAGGGTTTCGCAAAGCCATCTAATTCATCTGTTCCACATCTGGAGTTTGCAGGTAAACAGATTCATCGGCATCGAATTTTACCTTTTTTGTACCGGCGCATACGTATGTAGGTCTAAACTGTCCAATACCGGTGTCGCGGAACAATGCTTTTTCAGTTATTTAAAAGGTTGTACCTTGATCGGCATTTTGGACCCGTGCAGTCGTAAAACACACTCATCCGGATCAAAATGTTGGTTATTAAAATGCCACATAGCCCTCAACTTCTTCTCGACAGAAGAAACCAGCGCCAACATTAGATTAGGGCGAATCTGCTTTTGTAAACAACGGCATTCGTAGTCATTTCGACAAAAAGTTTTCATAAGGGCCAATGTCGCAAACGTAAACAATGACTTTTTCCGCAAATTTTTCGAGAACGCTAACTTAATCATAGTGAATTATGACGATGCTTGTACAGAACAGGAGTTCCCCTTTATAATAGAAGTGGTAGTTTACTTGAGCGAGTTAGCATTTTCAAGAAATTCGCAAAAGAAGCCATTGTTTACGTTTGCGACATTGCCCTTATGAAAACTCCATGTCGATTTTCTCTTGAACAAAAGGTCACAAATACAAAAAAAGAACTCTTTATGGAAGAGGAGCTTTATCTCTATCCGCTGATATATTCAATTTGAAGGAAATGTTTTCAACTTACGATAAATTAGCAAACAAAGTATTTGTTTACAAAAGCAGATTCGCTCTAATAAAATGTTGGCGCTGAAACATATTATGCTCAACTTTTTTTAAACTAAAACGGAACAGATAAATACATTAATTTGTTGTTACTAAAAATATCGTGCAGTTCCTCCTGCTGCATTTTATCGAGAAGTTGCTCCATTTTCACCGTTTATTCACCGTTGTTTATAGTTCAACAAATAACAAACGTCTTACTCCTCTTACGAATGAAAACAATATGGCGCATGGCGGATCAAGTGATACTGAGACTCGGCATCGTTCGATTTTTTGCCGAGTTATCAGTTAAATATAAAAAAGGCCAAGTGAATCCAGCTAAATGTTTAACCGAGCCCATGAATAATTTTTAAGTGCGTTCAACATTGTTACACGGAAACAAATCCGTGTCTGTTTTCATGAACAAATAATCATGATACTAAATCTCTTCTTATTTTATGAATTCGTGACTCTTATTCATGGTTTCATGATTGAAATGACAGATGCGAGTCATGAACTTAGGAAGTCTTGTTTTGCCTCTAATCTTAAATTGTGTAATCAGCTTCATTATTCAAGAGTCTTTTCAAGTAGAACTATTTATAGCGTAGTCAGTACATCCACCTACTACTAACACAGCGCGCTTCATCGACACTAGGGTCGATTCATGAAGGTGGATTTATTTTTTTGTTTTAATTCAGAGTCAATAAAGCAGATATGGTAGATTCATGGATAAAGTTTCCAGTATCAGGAATTCAGCTCATGGGTTTGACCCGATTTATTCATGATTTCATTGCGGCGGGAAAATAGTTCATGATATCATAAATTTTGTTCATGGTGTATATTCATAACACGAAAACACAATATATTCATGAAATCATGACCTATTTTTCTCGTTTAGAAAAACACATTATTTCCCGTGTAATGCTGCTAAACTTTGACATCAATCCTGCCCCAGTAGGGTCCACCCTATCTTGGATTCTATCTCCCAACGGTACACATACATTTCTGACAGTTATAGTGGTCTTGAACTGTATCCAACCGATAGTCATTCAGGTATTCCGGTTGACGACGATTGCGTCTTGTCTTCGTTGTGAAACTTCCAGGCTCGTTCAATTTACCGTTGGCTCCCACTCTAGCTGCTGATCCCCACTTAATGGAAACTGATGTTGATGTCATTCATGACTGAATCCTGAAACAGACTGGTTGATCTTCATATTCGGCTTGTGTTCTTGAAGGCATTGGTTTCGGATGAGTGGGATTTCTATGATAGCTCCTTCCAATTTCTCTAGATTTGAGCGTTACGTCGGACCCAATCCGTTGAGTAACTGCACAAGGTTCGACAGTTTAACGCTATTTTCAACACAATTGCATATCAAATCGAAACTGTGGAACACTCGTTCAGTTCTCAATTGATGGTGCCTCTGACGAAGATGTTTCTTGAATTATTCGAGAGATTTGCATCTTAATTCACATTCCGGGATGGCACACTCAAATGATTTTTGGCACAAATGTACTCGCATATGAATTATAAATCATTCAAAATAACAGAAAATTATGGTACACAATTTACAAACTATTTTGCTTGACATTTTTAGAAACTGGCGGTGCGATCAAAACAGTAAAAAACTGAAGTGGTCAACAATGTCTTCTCTGCCTATATTGCTGAAATTTTATATGTTGATTGAAAATTATAGTTGCATCGGTTGGAATAGCACTTAATCTCAATTAATTCTTATAAAGCTGTTTGAAAAACACATTCCGAGAACTTTTTAAAGGACTAAAATTGTGAAGTTGTGTGCATTTCGATGGTCTTCCCAAGTATCACCAAAAACATCTTCTTGGTCAGTAATCTAGAGATTTTGTTGCACAAGAGTATGAAAAATGAAATGAAAACGTTTTCTGTCCTATAAAAGCTGATAGGATGTTGCAACAAAATATTTGCGCTTCGTACGTTATACATGTATTTTTCTAGTATACGTGATTACAATTTTGCCTCGAATGTGACCAAAACCGCAATTAATCGATGTTTCTAAAACATCTTTATGGTCACATAAGAGGTTCTAAAGATGCATTGTATAACATGCATTTGACATTATGATGTCTTATCTATACAGTATATAGCATCACAATAACAAACAGAATATAATCAAGTTAATAAAAGGTAGAAACAATTGCAAAATTGCATGAAAATGACAAGTCCATTCAAAAAGAGTCAAACCAACAAAGATGTACATTATGAGAATGATGAGTTGGTATATGAACTCTCATTATACATTTTTCAAATTGATTATGACCCATCCCTTTTGCCAAATATTTTCATAAGATTCGATCTCTAATTGGTCTAACTACATTGAAAAAAAACCTATTTTTTGTAACTCTGCATGCAGTGAGAATCGCTATCAGCAGTTGATTTAGTGTGACAGTCAACAAGACACTGAGCAGCTGTTATGAGGTAATTATGATGTAATTATTCTAATAATTGCAATAAATCATCGTGAGTATGCTATTAGATTGCTCCAAAGATGTATTTTCATTACTACTAAAAATGTTCGAAGCGGCTATTTGTTCTTGAAAAAGTTCAAAGGGCGGGTGTTAAGGTTTCTTTTGAAATTACCAACATCGGAGATTATTCCTAAGTTGGCATATTATTATTTATACCATAATCATTAGTATTTTGTATCAAGGCGTTTTGCTTAATTTTCTCAAAAAGGTCTAACGACAGTTCACAATTTGCTCAACTCCCATTGCTGCCATGTTTGCTCTATAAATCAAAATTCGTTTCCCCCAAATCTGAAAACGCGTTTTCATCAATCTTTTCCAATCTTAGGAAGAAAGGCATACGTATAATGGTCTCTTTTTTTCGATAAGATTGTGACTTTCTCAAATAAATGATTCAATTAGTTCTCCGTTATCGGTTGCTCTGCCAGCCAGGTCACACGAGTAAGCTCAGGTTTGATTTACGATGCCGGGGCCAGCCAAACAAACAAATTATCACCACCTAACCTACCTTCACGGCTTGACAAATCGTTCATTATCTGTGGCAACTGACTTGTGTGAGGCACCTACCTCCTATGTGTATCAACTCCGGGCCTGGAGATTAGTCCATCCATCTGCACTCTCGGCGCGCGGTTATCGTTGTTGAAAGTTTATTACCGCATTCTCTGATGCTACCCAGGGAACATTGAGGCAGGTCAGTACACGGGCGTCAATCGTCGGTCCGGTGGTCTCCAGAAATGGTTCTAATTGCGCAGACACTGAACCAGTGGAAAAAAAATCTCAAACAACGACGCATCACGTTTTTTTCCTCCATTTATTTACCGTTTTCGCCGCTTTACGTAACTCCCCCGTCAAATTGGAAATCCGAAAACAGTCTGAGAGAGAAAGAGAGAGATGGAGAGAGTGTAGTCAACGTGCGCGTGGTGTCCCCGTGACGCATGATGCCATCGTCGGTAGATTTCGAAGGTTGAGTAACTTGCGCTCACTCTCTGTGTTTCGAGTAAGCGTCGGAGCGGTGAGTGATATTTTCGGGTACCATGGCATGTAGCTTATTTCAGGTGCAAAAGGTGCGACATTTTTACCCGTTCACCATTTATACGAAAATGAAAAAATGAAAAAAATTAGATGGGAGGAGAAAATGAGTAATCAAAATACAGCCATCCCATGTGCGCGCATCGTCAGCTAGAGAGCTTACCGGGTTTTTTTTGTTGTTGTTGATGGGAATCTTAGGCCAAACGATGAATGGCGAGGCGGAACGAGCACACGCGGGTGTCCAATAACAAGGTACTGCGGCGGCATTAAAGTGATCGCATCGTCGGAGTGGGGATTTATTAGCGCGAAATCGTTTCATTCATTCATTCATCCCAGGAGGTCCGACCGACGAGAGACGACGACGATGACGATACATACTAGCGCATAGTTAGTCGAGAGTGGGAGGTGGCTCACCCACGCGTTAAAATGACTTAGAGCGTAGCAGCGAGCGGAACTAAGCACGATCGCCATAGTGACAGAGTCGGAGAAGGTTCACCCAGCACGGTCAATGTCAGGAAATAAAATTTGAGTTTAATATGACTCAAAAGTACTCGATTTGTTTTGGGAACTAACTGCTTCACTATAGGTACGAATTCATCTTAGTAGGCCATTTAGTGTTAGGAGACAATCGCCAGCGTCGGTCTGTGCAGTAATCTCTTGCGTGTGTGTGCGTGCAAAACCACGAAATAATCGTTTTCCCGATGGTTGCTCGGTGCTGCATCATCTTTATTGCATCGCCGTATCTCAGGAGTAGAATCAATCTGTGGCGTGTCTAGAACAGCACACTCTTTTAATGCGGGATAAAGCTAATGAAACGTCCCATATAAAAGACGAAAATTAGCCTGAGAACACTAAATTTGCTAAATGATAAATAGGGGCGGCAGCAGAGCAGAAATTGAAAATTATTTTATAAAAACTAGAATACTTAAAACAATATTGAAATTATCAACAATTCAGTGATTTTTAATAAAAAAAAATCAATTCAGAAACTGTGTTTCTGTGTTGTAAGTTGAATTTTTGTATTTTTAGAGTTTTTTGGACGTAGGGTTTATATGCTAGTAATGGACCCCTTAGTAGAAGCTTTGAACAATTTTGATGTATTCCACAAGAATTTTATTTACTGTTTGTGCAACACTCCAACACTTGATGAAAATAACTAGTCATACACACATAATTATGGTAAACTCTATTTTTGAGTCTAGGTTTTCCTGGTAAACATCAATAATTCGCGCTGGTCATAATGTACCTTTTTTGAATTAGATTAAAAAGATTGATCTGACATTGCTAAGCCAATTTGTTATCTCGTAGACAAATAGGGTAACGTATATGCTTTGTACATTTATATATTATGGCAACCTTCCTATAGAAAATATTCTAAACACATCCAAAGTGTAACAATACCTTTGTAGGTTCAATCTAGATATAAAATAAAATACAATCTTGGATGCATGTACAGGGTATTCGGTTCCTCAGTTCAAATATTTTCAGGGGAGATAGGGGATGATATTTGAGGCAAAAAATTGTTCTACGCATATGGTCAAATTTCGAATTTTACGGAGTTATTGAACTTTTATTTTGTTGGTACATGTTAGTCTTAAATTGGCTGTAACTTAAAATTCTGTTATTAACCAAGATTCTATTTCTTTTATTCAAAAACCTTATATGAAATTGTCGTTTAAATGTTTAGTTGTTATAATTTAGTTTCGTTTTAGGGATAAACATATTCTAAACTTCTCACTTTTTTAAGGGTTTATTCATGTTTTTGGCATAAAACACGTAATAATTAACATTGGTTGATAGAATAAAAACATGGTTTTGTTCTACACTCAGGCAAATAAACTTCGTAAACTTTGGGATTTCTCCATATGCGTGGAACTACACGGTGTTCAATAAGTTCGGATACACTTTCAAAATTTGTTAAAAAAATGAAAACATGTTTTTTTATTTTTTGGATTTATGTTATTGAAAGCTATGTTTACAAGGAACGTTTACAACATTTCTCTTGGAATGACCCCCCCTTTGTACTCCTTAACGAGCTTCAAACGTTTCTCGAACGCGTCGCAGGCGGCACGCACGGACTGCATGGGCATTTCGTCCCAGATTTTGAGAATTACCGTCTTGAAATGATCCAAAGTGCTGACCTTGTATTCGTTCAGCTTCGCCATCATATAGGACCAAACAAAAAAGTCAGAGAGGATTCAAGTCCGGGGAGCTGGGAGGCCACAAAGTTTTGTCCAGAAAGTCGGTTAAATTGTCCCGACACCAGGCTTGAACCACATTTGCCGTATGGGCTGGTGCACCGTCCTGCTGGAACACGTAGTGCTCATCGCCGTAGAGGCTTCGGACACTGGGGGCAACAACCTTTTCCAAAACCTCAGTTTTGTAGTACGCCGCGTTGATTTTGACGTTTTTTTCAATAAACACCAAGGGTAGCTTACCACGTTTGCATACTGCCCCCAAACCATCACCGACGCGGCACTTTGGAACCGAAGGATGTTTATATTGGATTCAGGAATGCTGTCCCTCGATGGCGCCCACACCCGGTCATTTTGCACATTGTGCGGCTGCCGCAGCACGAACAGTTTCTCGTCCGAAAAAACAAACTCCTGACCAGCGTGCCGAGAGAGGATCCTCTTAGCTCGATCCAACCGCTTTTTGCTGGTAGCCTCCGAAACGCCATGGACCTTACGTTTTTGTAAGGCCTGAAACCAAGGTCCTTGGTGAGTATGGTGTGAGCGGTTCCAATGGAAACGTTGAGATCTGCAGCCGTTTTCCGGATTGAGCGGTTCTTTTTGCGCCGAATTCGCTCCCTCACGATCTTGATGACCCGTGGCGTCCTCGCTGAACGCGGCCGACCGGATCTCGCACGGTCATTGGTCGAGGACGTCTCCCGGTATCGCCTGATGGTCGTGTAGACAAAGTTCCGCTTGACCCCATGCGATTTCAGCAGCCGGAATATATCGCCGGGTCGCTCACCGTTCAAAAAACGCTTAATTACGATGTCCCGATACTCTTTCATCGCGCGTAACAAACGAACAACAACTAACAGAATGTCAACACCGCGCACATTCGGTAGCGTATGAATGAAGCTAAAGCTGACACCAATACCAATGCAGAATATGTACATGGCGCATACCTACGCAATGATGAAAACTTGTATTCGAACTTATTGAACACCGTGTATTTTTCCTCAAATATCATCCCCTATCGCCCCTGAATATATTTGCATCAAGGAACGGAACATCCTGTATAATTTATTTTTAAGTAAAATTAACAAAATACATACATGTCCAAAATACATTCGTTCCCGTACACTGATAGAAAAGTAATGATGATATCTATGTGTCCAACACTTATTTTTTTTTTAAATGTGTTCAACAAATGATAGCTATTTGAAATCATTCTTACATCCTATGTGTACACAACACCACTATGAGTGGCCACAAATACTTTTCATTTGTCAAATATGTGTTTCTCAAACACATCAGTCTAATGTAGAGTTTTCCATGGATTTTTGCCAATAAATATGTGTGGATTATTTCCCGTGTACTCAAAACTAGCTTGACTAATTCTTGGTCAAATTTTGAAAGTCGTAGCGAGCAAAGTTCTGCAACATCAAAGTAGACTAAAACATATTTGACTCGACTTACATATTTGGGCCCTATGTCATTTTTAATTAGTCTCCTCAACGGGCCTGAATTTCTTCCCAATTGGGATAATCGAGCTAAAAAAAACTCTGATAATGCATAAAATTGTCAAATATTTGAAGGTAGCTCACATATGAACAAAGTTGGTAAACTATCGGTTTAGTTTCAGCTTTCAATTCGCGGCATACTACAGATTTTGTGTACGATTTCAAACGTGACTCGGAAATTTAAACTGCCTCTACATTATTCCTATGTGCAAATATTAAGCAAGCTTGAGGCAAATGTAGCATTTCAAATCGAAATTTTACAAATGGCGGCCGTCACGAAATATTTAAATGTTTATTATGAAACGCCAATTACTCGATTAATCCTCGGTAGAGAAATCTTACGATGTGATCTTATGGTGCTAAAATCACAGGGAGCTACCTTCCTATAAATCATATGCCACTACGATAAAGGACAGAAGCAGCAATTGGTGTAGGCTGGCTTCTCCAGAGTATCGTCTCTTAACGTACTGTGTCCCTATCATCCAGTCAATTGTAACCATCGAAATACGCTACAACCACAGGACAACCCATCCTGTTGAACTGTTTACATTTGGCGCCCAAGCTCATCACCACATACTTGGTTTCTCGGTGACCTGGATAGTATCCATCGGGATACTAAAATGTCATCATCATTTTCATATGGTTTTAAGCCAGGAAAACCATTGGCCCGACTCTAATTTCTCCAGGACTTCTCGGACATCCTTACCGAGAGAACTTATCAAGGTGCTTACATGATGTTGTTTTGAGAAGCAAATAATTTCTCATCACCATGAGGCGCTAGGAGTGGACAGCATTTTTTTGCTAGAACAAAGTTGTTAAGAGAAAGTATTGATAGTTCCGTTAGCTCACGGCAGGCTGTGAAAAATTGAATAGAAGTAGTTTGAAATTGAGCGGAGGGCATTGTGAGGTAGTATTTCGAGTGAAGGCGCTTACGTCGACTCGGATCGCAATTTACAAATGGTAAAAGGCCCCAAAAAATACCCGGCACGAACTACAATACATTATTGAACATCTGAAACAAGTAGAAGTCCTTCGTAGTATGCAAAGCTTGGAAGCTGCTTTGCTAGAAGAGGAAGTTTTCGAGAGAATGGCTGTAGAGGACTTTTCAGTATGCCTCTTGCAAAATAAGCCTAACAAACCGGAGCTGAAGATGTTCAAGGATACGTGGAACGCAGAAGACGAAACGACTGGTTTGACGGTGAGTGTCAAGAGATGTTGAACGCGAAGAACGCAGCCAGAGAACAAATGCTTCAACGCATCACCCGACAGATTCGTGTATTTTGGGGAAAGAATCGCTGCCTGGAAGAAACAGAGATACATAGAAAGAGAGAATGAGAGAGAAAGAGAGAGATAGATGGCGCTGCTGTGCAGCTCACTAGAAAAACGTAAGTTCTACAAAAAGCTAAAGTGTACAAGCAGCGATGTTAGCCTTTTGACGGAAGAGTGTGAGATGATCGAATGATGTAGGCAGCTTTTCGATGAACACCTGGAGGAGGAAGTACCAGCTTCCTCTATGAATGACGTTACCATCAAAGAACAGCTAAAACATCAAATCAGTTGGTAGAGATGATGTCATGCCGGAACTCATCAAGTTTAGACCTGGGAAACTGATAAAATTGATGCATCGAGTGATTGTCAAGATTTGCGATGGCGAACAATTACTGGAGAAAAGAGAGAATGGAGTGATTTGTCCAATTTTTAGGAAGGGCGACAAGTTGAACTGCGACAATTACAGAGCGATCACTGCCACTAATGCCGTCGACTGTCGCCTTCAGCAAACAGATTTGTCGTTTACTACCAGTCCGGATTCACGAACGGCCGGTCAACAACCGACCAAATCATTACGGATCGACAAATTCTCCAGAAGTTTCGTGAGTTCATCCAAGTTCATTGGATGATTTCAATGCCACTTATAATTCGATAGATTGAGAGGAGCTGTAATAACGGCTTCCCAGTGTATCTTATAAAATTGATCCAGTCTACGATGAAAGGAGTGAAGTGTAGTGTGTCTCAATAATTCAAATGCAGGTGTGGATTAAGACAAGGCAATGGTCTTTCCTGTTTGTTGTTCACCTTGCCTTGGAAGGTGTTCTACAGGCGGTGCACGATTTTCAACAAATCCGGTCAGCTCGTATGCTTCGTGGATGATATGAATATTGTCGGCAGAACATTTGCGATAGTGGCTGACCAATACACTCATCTGAAAAGCGAAGAAGCACGAAATGGGGCTGTCGTGATTCCGCTGATCATCGTTACCAGCGGAATCCATATTGGAAACTTTTCAAGTGCACTATTCAAGAGACTGATGTTTGACGTTCAATGCCTACTCTATATGATACTCCTAGCAACGCAAACCTTGTGATTCCACGCAACACAGGGGGAAAGGACACTAGGAGAGTCGTTTAAATCTAACCTACTAGGGATGTTCATGAAAAGTTATGAACAATATAAATTTCTTAAAATATGAGAGTATTTTATGTGGAGCAGCATTTTGTTTCTGCAGCATTGTGTTTTCTAGATTTTGCTAAGGTATGATTGATACATAATATATGCTATACTCTCTACAGAGGCTACAGATGAACGCGTCTAAAACGAATAATATGCTGGCAGGGGACTCCGAGCGCGACTTGGTAGCAGTGTCAGATACCTTGGATCCCTTGTGACAGCGGACAATGATATGAGTCACGAAATTTGGAAACGCATCATCAATAAAAACCACGCCTACTATGCGAATTTTTGTGGAGTAATTATTTTGTTCTTTGTGCAAAACTCAGTCAATTCGCTGTTGATATGGCTTGTGTGACAATCGACAAAAACGATGGCAGGGAATTCCATTTTAGTTTAAACTAATCACGTGTAAGAGTTATTACAGTTGCGATCATTTACCCTAATTTTGTATAAATAACTAATTATTTAGTTGTTAGTTGGTGGTAACAATGTAGTGATAAAATGTTCTTTTTTATCTAGAGCTTCGAAGCATAAAAGTTACCCCAGTGAGGAAAAAAACAAAAACAAAACAGCCTCAACCTCTCACACCCAACTCTGAGTAAGTAAGTGTTTCTTTTGGGATCTTGATCAGGTATTTCATATGCCTACACCCAACTCTGAACGATAATCGTATCAAGCTCGGACTAAACCAGAATTGCAAACCTTCCTTCAGTGGCTTAGTAAGGAGGTCTGCCTGAACCCTTTTTAACAAAGTCTTCAGTCATGTTCTCATTGCCAACCTTCATCTGACACACTTACACACCACACCTTGGAAGTGTTGTCAGCAATTTCCCGGCTAATTCATTTACCTGGGAATCACAGTTGGAGTCAAATCAACATCGGCGTTACTAACATAGCAGTATAGCTCACTTTATCCGAGTTGTTGTCAATGGCATAGACGCTTTTGACATCTGGTTTGGTTTTGAAAAGGCTTGATTTTTTTTGGAACAAAAATGTTTGATTTTTTTTGGGACGATTAGAAACCCCAATTAATCAAAATTAAAAATTTGCTTCGGGTTTTTGAGGTCAATTATCTCTTCTTAAAAAATGTATAGGACTTCAAAAACCCATTTCGGAGCAATTCTTCAGTTAATTCAGCGCCAGACCTTGAGCGGTTCCCAGAGAATTTCTAGGAAATTACGTGGGTAAATAATTCTAAGTAGCAATATATAACAGATGAGTTCGTGGGGTAATACCAAGCGGAATTAATAGATACTACCACTGCCACGGACAAAATTTTCATGAATTGGTAAGTTTTGTAGAAATGCCCATGTGTTACTGCAAACGCTAGTACTGAATCTTTGTAGTATAAAAGTACATTTTCCGATCTAACTCGATCATTTGCAATAATACCATAAAATAGATTACCCTTCCTTATCATAGGATTTTGGATAACGAAAGGAAAGAATTGATTCCAATAGGTCTTTCACTCTCCTATCAGTTACTAAATTTGGATATATTTCTATGCACAAACCAGAACTGTGTCAGTCGAAATAAACTATCGAAACGAACACGTCGGTCAAACTATCCTGCGATACTTGAGAGAGTGTAAATAGAAGTCAATGAACACGAATCAATTGTGTTGCAAAGTGAACAATTCCGGTCATGAATTCAAGACACTATTCCGAACGTCTGAAGTACCCGCGTTAACACCGTGAATATAACGGCACATAAAAAGTCTATTCAGCGAGTCCAAATCAATAAATGAAACAATCCATCCAGATCAGCTATGTGTGCATAATCTGACGAATGTACATTTCCAGGTACATTTACGCGATTGGCAACGACGGGAGCAGTTCGGAGCAGTTCGAGTTTCTGGGACACTCTCGAGTCCCTGTCCAACTGTTTGTCTTCGCCGACCATGGTAATATCGTTACGCGCCACCTTAGGACGATGGTGGAAATGTACATAAGTTTACGCGAAAAGAGGAGGTGCATGAGAAGACAATGTTAGCCTCCCATCGCAAGTTTAAATCGACGGTGATGGAACTAAGGTAGACGAATTCGTGTATCCGGGCTCATTGGTGACCACCGACAATGACACCAGAAGAGAGATACCTAGATGCACAATGGCATGAAATCGATACCATGAGTAGACTTTGGACACTAACGTGTTGTGATGTGATGTGATGTGATAGGAAGTCACCACCAGTGGAGGACTTGCCATGGCGTACAGTTCCTCCTAATGGCATGATCCAACTGTATGTACCTGTAATCTTCACTATTCCGTTAGATGAAGGGCCAAAGACGGGGGTGTGGACCCGTAAGCAGAAGCACTTACACGAAAAGAAAGGATAGAGAATCTCCTTCCAACGAAACGCTCTTATTACAGGACATGAACAGTAAGCAATACACATTAGGATTTCCGTCTGGTGGTTTGTTAAAAATAGGGTTAGTAAACTCACTGTAGACTGTCAGAAGACATTTAGCCCTTCGTAGATCTCGATCTGACTATTTCCATCAAGAAAGGTATAATTTTTATCCATGACTTGGGCCAGATAATTACGAATCCCTCATCCAGCCTACAATTCGTCTGGCACCCCTTCCTCTTTGTTATTGAAAATACACATAATGTGTTTGTAATGTAGTATATGTATTTTCAAAATATAACTGACAGCTGAACTGCAAAATACAAATCGGATATGTATTAATATCTAAATAGTCCTGAAGAAGCAGAATAGATCAGTCCTTTGAACACGGATAAAATTTCAGTGAAAAGATACTTGATTTATTTTTTATTTTTTGGAGAATCAACAGACTATTCTATAGGTTCAAGAATACAGTTTTAGTGATCGAAGAGCCTAGTTCGATGATATCTGAAATAAATTGAATATATTATCATAATAAATATAAACACAATCCTATACTAACTATAATCACGCCTTTTATGGAATAGTAGTTGTAGTTCAGAAATAGAATTTTGCTGAAAATGTTATGCAAAAATGCTGAAAAACAAATTGAGCATTAAATTGTCATGCTGCTCCGTGCTCTGAAATGCAAAAGTAATTTGAAATAAAAAGATGTCGCAAAAAGTGCTGAAATTATTAATTAAACGAGAATCAAAAATAAACCCTGCTTCAACACGATCTACAGGCTCAGCCACTCACTTCCCTATTGACAAGTTGACAACATTGCCCAGGCGGCGCGAACCAGCTTCTCCATTCTTAAATGCTGAAAAAATGTGTAGATAACTACTGAAGAAAAACTAATTAATGTGATATAACCACAATGGAACTGACTCTTAAAGGGTGTCCACGATGAAATTGCCACACTATGAAATTGCTCTAACTTTTTAACCGTTGGGTAGAATTTAATGAAAATTTGGGTGGATTTAGTTCATAGTGCATTATTTACATCCTGCAAGTTTTAAAGTCCTGTGATCAAAACTCGCGGAAATGGAGTCGAAAGAACAGCTCGTGCGTGATAAAATCTTGCGCATTCATCACGAGAACAAGGATCTCTCGCATCGTTCCATCGCTAAAACGTTGGGAATCGCGAATTCCACGGTGTCGCGAGTGATTAAGCGGTTCGAGGAACGGTTGACCACCGATCGGAAGCCCAGAAGTGAAGGAAAAAGTATTCCGTACAACACCAAAAATCACAACCGCGTAGTTGGGGCCTTCAACCGAAATCCGAACGCCTCCGTTCGGGAAGTGGCTAAGAAGCTGCACCTACGCCGAAGTTTTGTCCAGAAGGCCAAAACTAAGGCTGGGCTTCGAACGTTCAAGGTACAAAAGGCCCCTAATCGCGACGAGACGCAGAACAAGTCCGCCAAAACCCGTGCCAGGAAGTTGTACCTCAACATGCTGACGAAAGTTGAATGCTGCATCATGGACGACGAAACATATGTGAAGGCCGACTTCAAACAGATCCCCGGCAACCTGTTTTTCACGGCCAAGGATAAGTTCAGCGTTCCGAGCATGTCCGCACTCAGAAGATGTCCAAATTTGCGAAGAAATTCCTGGTTTGGCAAGCCATCTGCACGTGCGGGAAGCGGAGTGCACCTTTCGTGACCCAGGACACGATGAACGGACAGGTGTACATAAAAGAGTGCCTCCAGAAGCGGCTGCTTCCTCTCCTGAAGGCCCACAACGTCCCAACAATCTTCTGGCCGGATTTGGCCTCATGCCACTACTCCAAGGACGTGCTGAAGTGGTATGCGGACAATAAGGTCAATTTCGTGCCGAAAATGTTCAACCCTCCCAACACTCCGGAGCTCCGCCCCATCGAGAAGTACTGGGCGATTATGAAGCAGCACCTTCTTAAACGACCTAAGGTAGTGAAGACAGTCGAGGAACTGAAGAAAGTATGGGTTTACATGCAAAAAAACGGTTGATTCACAGGTTGTGCAGAATCTTATGGCCGGGGTTAAGGCCAAGGTGCGGGCATTTGCGTATGGACTGTAAATAAAATACGAGTAAAATGGTAAAATGAAGTTTAATAGTTATTTCTCAATCCCTGAAAATTTGATGGCAATAGGATGAAAACTCGAATTTTGCGAATCAATTTTGTGTGTGGCAATTTCATCGTGGACACCCTTTAGGTTCAGGTTTTGACAGAGAATCCCTACTGAGCCCTTGCGGCACGTTTAGCTTTGGACTCTAACGTGTTGACTTTAAACTCCGATCGATGCTACGATTGAACAAAGTTCGCTGCCCTACTAAGTAGACCAACTTACAGATATCATTCGATCGATAGAAAGCCAAACGGGGGGATGACGGATGAACCACGAATAACATAAGCTGGGAGCACTTCCCATAATCCTCATCGCAAAAAAAGGGGCTACTACGATGAGTCGGGTACCTCGGAAGGATGGTAAGCGACAGTTCGGTAAAAATGGTTATCGAGATAAACTGACTGATACAAGTAGAAGTCATGTGCAAATAATCTGCACTTCCACGAGAAATCCAAATATTTGAATAAAAGCGAAGAGTATGGTTCGTTTTGGTTAACTGTAAGCTTTCACCAGAAGTTTAGTGAGCAAAAGTCTCAGTTTGGGTAGTCGCTTATCCGTATTTATAGATTTTTCTCCATTTATGTGATTTTAAGAAGATGCCTAACAGAAATATTTCAATATTATTACCGACTTAAACTAAAAGTATAAATGCGATTGGAGCAATTCACAAAATGTGAATTGTGGTGGTTTAATTCATTGAGAAATTGATGGTAAAAAAATTAACGATTTAGAGCCAGGGTTGCGGCTTATCATTTTTGACTCAGGCATATTCATTTGCCAATATCTCCTTTCAGAGGGTCAATTTCAAAATATGATGTATGATGAACTTGTAGTGCATGAGTTGACCTACAACTTTGTGTAACAGTACATTGCTCTAACTCCTATATCTTCGACATGAGAGCGTATATTCACAGTGATCTTCACGTTGATATTCGCGTGATCTTCACCGCGAATATCATCGCGAAGATCACTGCGGAATATACGCTCTTATTCCTCAGATATAAGGAGATAGAGCTATGTGATTGTTAGACCACGTTGTAGGTCTACTCAAGCACCATAAGTTCATCATACATTATATTTTGAAATTGAGCTTCTGAGAAGAGCTATCGGCAAATGAATATGGACAAGTCAAAAATGATAAGCCGCAACCTTTGTTTAGAGCCGATGAAAGCTGATTGAGGTCAACAGTAAGAATGGAGTTAAAGTCTCTTATAAGTTTGATGGTGGTTTTTAAATGAAAAGACGATTGGATTTTTAGTAACGCCGGAGAGCCGATTTTTACGTTAAAAATTTCAACAACAATATCATCACCAGTGAAAATAGGGCGCAAACCAATAATTTCAAAAAAAAAGTCATGGCCAACCTCACCTAAGCACACCATTGTTCCCCTCAGAATAAGCAGCCAGCCCTGGCGCGGTTGTCAGCACTCGAGTAGAGTGCATGCACCATGCACTTCCTAATATATGAGCTGATCATTTATTATTACTGCTGTTTCGCTTAGCGAATCGTTCTAAGCGCAGTTCGCAGCAGTTAGCAGTATTCCACAACGGCAACTAGGATCCTACTGCTGAATCTCTTCATTGCTTCGCTTGTTCCAACAAACCGGGAGCCGACGATAATGATGAGACACACACAGAGTGAGAGAGAGAGCGATAGAAGGTTGCCGCGCGCGTGGCTATTATCTGACGATTATCGTGATTATAGTTATTATTCTGGCAGAAAACAACATCCACTCATATTGTCGTACGGGTGCGGGTTTCCGAGTCAGGTCATCATCGTTGCCTTGAGCGAACGATCCGAGCTACCATTTTCCAATGGGGTGGAAGCGTGGGAGTTCAACGTGGGGAATGATCGATTCTGGCGCGGGGGTCGAAAAATCGGAAGGGAAGGGAAGTTTAGAGAATTTTAAATTATAGATGAACCAATCAGAGTGGTCCATTATAACGGCTAAATATTTTAATATTATCAATAAAGCCTGCAGCATACGAGCGAACACGTTTGTCGGTTTCTTGGTCCCGGTCGGTGGGTGGTCACACAGTATAATTGATTTTATAGGATTTCACGCTGCGCTGAAATTATAGTTGGCGGTAATTTGAGCTGGCGATGTGTTGCCTTTCCACTCTGGCACGGTTGGACCCAGCGGGATTCATTGGATGGGTGTTGCTTATGTGTTTGCCTTTGACCAATCACGACGGCCAGCGATGGAAACAAGCGACAAAAATGAGGTAGAAGACGAATGTAGTTGAAAGAAAGAGCGAATAACGATTGCCAAAAACCGGTAGGAGCTTGTTTAGAAAGATTGAGAAGCGTGTGGTTGGCCAACGGAAGATGTGGACAATCGAACGAAAAAAAAAAGAGGCAGAAGATTTATGACCATGATGGAGAGAAGTCAATGGAGAAGGTGGGATTGGGTGACTGGTTGATTTTTTTGAGGTCGGGTAATCCAATACGCACAACGATGTGGTTGGCTTAATCGTGCATCTTTTGATAGGGTGTATGATTATTTCTATAATAATTTTGTTTATTAGTTTGTTACGTTTCCTGAGAATCTTTCAATTGTATTTCGATTTTTGACACAAGTTTGATCTTTGTTGCTTGTTGCTGTGACGTTGGTGAATTACAAATGAAGCTGTATGTCTTCAAATTATGCGGTCCGAGGCAACACTTTGGCTCGTAGTATGCGGAATATTCACTACTCGCCAATCACTTGATCGATCCACTTTACCCGTTGCGTGCCCCTTTCTTCTTGAACCCTGCCCAGTACATTGTAGTCGACCGGTCCTGTGGTGCAATTATGGTTCGTTTACCTCTTCCACTCATAGACACTCTTAGACGGCAAATCCCTCTATTTAAATACATTAAATACATTTTTCAATTATCTGATTCATGAACAATTAGATTCATGGTCGGAAATAGATTTTAAAGTTATTTTATATTATTGTATTGTAATCGTATGGTTATTTTTATCCGGGTAGTGAACTCTGTCTATCACTGCTAATTTTTTTTATCGGTGGTCACCGGTGTTCTGAGTATTGTTCTCACATTTGAATCATTCAAATTCCAAATTCCGTCATGATTGAGATTCTCGTGCATTTTGCTGATTATTCGGATTTTTATTGTTTTTCACTTGAACCTCTAGGACAATACTCTCCATGCATTTTTAGCAAGATTATTATTTTGATTATTATTTTTTGTATTCTCCCATGCGCGGAAGTAATGATCTTTGATGAAGTTTGTCAGAAGCAGATAATTTCTCATCTCCATGCGAAGCGCTAGGAGTGGACGGTTTTTCAATTTCAAAAGCCTGCCGTTGCCCTATACGGAACTATCAATACACTTTCTCTTCATGTCTATCCGATCTAGCAATAAATTACCGTCCACTCCTAGCGCTTTGCATGGAGATGAGAAATTATCTGCTTCTGACAAACTTCATCAAAGATTATCATGTTTATTTACATTGCTCGATTGGTAACCCGTTTAACTCTTCGATTGGTACTTCTGGCTTCTCTCTGCGTTTTTCCATTCTCTCTCTGCGTTTTTCCATTGTTATGACATCATCTTTGGAATAACCAATCCAATATAAACAATAAAGCACTGACTCTAAAATGTCAATATATTACTAATGAGGTTTGCAGGTTTTATTAAATTTAGTGTATTTTTTTAATTTTGCCTTTTATATTTGTCATACGCATTTTTAGTATTGCAGTACTAAACATGATGATTCATTTATCCTCATTTTTTTTCAACAACGTAGATTGTTATAATGTGATAGTCTCTTAGAAGACTGAAAATGTTGAATTCGCCAAGTAGAATGTAGAATGATGGATGGTGAACTTTTATTCATGCCGGTCACTATATTTGGTATGAGAAATATGTCGATGGCTGCATTTTCTTAAAGATTTGCTATCGGAATTCATGCAATATGGATATACACTATGATGAGAAAGTACCTAGAATTTGTAAATAAAACACAATTTTGCCTATAATTGTCTTGCATATTTATTTTGTCTTCTCCAGAAAACACCAATTTGAAGCAAAGCACATGTGCCAACGCTTGATCCTGTCGATGTTTATAGATCGCTGGAGGGATTTCCGTCAGCTTCTTCGTTTCATTCTCTTTTATAGCTTCAATGGACTTTGGTGAAGTTTTGAGTTTGGAGAAAAGGAAAAAGTCGCATTAATAAATACGGAGCCTGCTCGAGCTAATTTACGCTGTGTTTGATCAAAGAATATTGCCTTCAGCGACCTTCTTTCGATGGTCTTTTTTCGCGAAATTTAGCTCTTTCATATTAAACCAAGTGGTAACGCGCTGCATGCCACAAATATGAACAATGATGTGCTGAGTGGCTTCATATGAAGTGTTGAGACCACTAGTCCTCTCTCTAAGGCAAACATGACGATGTACAAGCACTGTTTTCTTGATAATTTCCACGTTTGCGCCGGTATTCGATGTCGAAGGCCGCCCGCAACGAAGCACATCTTCGACCACGTTACGACCACTATAGCAACGGAGAGTTGGCACTCCCGCTATCTCCATCCAATTCGCTTCAACCGGGTGGCCTGGTGGTCCCTCAAATAACTCAATTTTGTGGATTTATATGCAAAATGATGCAATATGTGCATGCATAAAATGTATATATGATTATCTTAATAATCACCAGAACGCTGAAAACAGAGTAAATCATTTCAACTATTAAGGCTTCACCAAACTGCAGCGTTTGTTGCCGCCGCCGCAGCGAAGTCGTGGCGAAATAATCGCCACGGTGAGATTACATGACGGCTTACGGAAGCGTACAAACCGACGCGATGTGTTTTTTAATCCAAGATTGTGGAGTGAAATTGACGATCGCTGCATTTTTTCATTAATTTATTAGCAATCGATTTCTAAAATTCTTTATGACTTATTGTTAAATGTATTTACAATTATGACCAGTGGTGGTAAATGTACATTTTTTTCGCAAAACCTTTGAATACTGTACAATAGCAAAATCGTGCACAGGTATAGTTCAGGCAAACACGTACAAAAGAAACGAAGAAAAAAACTGTCCCCTTCTTTTTGCAGTCGAACAGTTTAGAGATTGCGTTGGACTGTGTTAGATGGTTTGATTAAAATTTAACTTATTTGTCTCTTTTTGCATACGAGGTATTTGTTAACGTCGTAGTAATAAGACTGTAATAAAAAATCGTCACATTCTGTGATAAGCCGGCAAACATCAAAATTTTACGTGACATCAACACTCCAACACATGGGAATGGCTCTTTTTTGAGTCTATGAATCTAGGATTGGGCATATTGGGCCGATGATAAGGCTGTTTACATTGGAAGGTTTTTTTTATCAAAGAGATTTATCCTC
This sequence comes from Aedes japonicus, assembly GCA_034211315.2. Taxonomy (NCBI): domain Eukaryota; kingdom Metazoa; phylum Arthropoda; class Insecta; order Diptera; family Culicidae; genus Aedes; species Aedes japonicus. The sequence continues at coordinate 12,510 of JASCZW010005135.1, read as the reverse complement.
AAGTGCTTCCTTTAAATTTGTTGAACTCAAGATTTATGAAAAATGAACTTGCTCATTGGTACAAAAGTACAGTTTTAGATAACATCGATGAATTGAGTTCAGTGGATTCCCAAGGAACATTGCTGGTTTTATCATGGTTTTATAGCATTCTTGAAGTCTAATTCGTGCTCTTGAGAACCCTTATAAAACCAAAATTGTTACTTGGGTTGTGGAGTGTAAAATGGAAAGAAGAAGTTTTCAGAAACGTCAACGGTCAAATGTATGAAATCCTGCAAAGTAAACAATTTGCTGGATGTTCAACTTCATACAGTTCTGAAAACTTGCCCAGGATTGGATGAATACTATGTTTTCAAATTAAAAAAGTAAGATTGTAGTGCATTTTCACAATGAATTTCATTTCATTTCTCGCTATGGATCGTAACTTAGAGAACAAAAAAAAAATGCTACATTGGTGGCAGGCAAAAATGCAATACATCAAATCACTGCAGTGTATTAGTTGATTAATGTGTGATTGGAGTCTGACTGTCCAATGGCTCACAAAAAAATTCGGAACCGAACCATATCCGTCAGCGTGACGACTCGTGATGGTCACAATTTAGCAACTTCATCAACTTGAAAAGAATGTAATAGAAACCGTACAGTTGCTTCAATCGTCGCGGCGAAACAGCGATTAAGGTAAATGAATATGTTTTCGACCAACTGTGTGCAACCTGTTGCTCGCACTCACTTGCATGGCTTTTTTTAGTTAGTAAAACGCTTTTTGAATCAAGAAGGGCAAACTTGATAAGAGGGAGATCGGAGTCCGATGATGACACATATTTAGAGAAAAAACCAACGTTTGGTGGAATTCCAAGCGTGGCAAATAGTGTTAGAGTTCTCTGTGATAACCACTGATCTCTATTAAAAACTTGATGATAATAGAAACCGACTAATTGCTATGAGCATAAGTTTTCAAATGCTAGGACACGAATTAGTGCTCATGTCCCAACAGTCAGAAAAAAAAACGTAGCATCAATTGGCCTGTTTAGAAAGGGTGCCAACGAACAACCAGTTACAAAAGCAGAAAAAACGGAACGTGCGGTACAAGATGTTCACGTTTAATCAAATTATAGATTTTTTGAAACATTGTGTTTAAATCATTGATTCAAACAGGCCAGATGTTTCATGGATCATCTTGCCTCTGACCATTATTTGTTCGACAAAAAAACACCATCGACAACGTTAAGAAATATCATTTGAATTTGGTGCGTACCCTGTCGAACACTTAAGGAGTCACTTTCACATTTTTTAAACACTATTTTAAAAAAAATCTTTTTTAAGCGTATTAGTAGAACGATTGTGATTGGGAAACTAGGAGAATTTAAAATTAACACTTCATTTGATCACTTTAAAAAAAATAAAAAATAAAACATTGAAACACTTTTTCAAATTTTCGCTAGTAAACGCGAGCAAATTTTTTTGAATTCCACTACGAGCTTATCTTTTGACAGATAGGCCTATTTCGTCTGCTACTTACAGACTGTAAGTAGCAATACGCTCAACTTACCCCGCGTATGGGAGAATACAAGGAAAGACAATTTCAGTGTGATATGTAAATTAACAAATTATCCTGCTGAAAAATAACCGAATAGTCCAAGTGCTTCTTCAAATGTGGAATCATCACATTTTCCAAAAGTTTGAAGTAACTGCTTGATTTCGAACTCGCCTAATTATTTTTCGGTTATTTCGAAGAGGAAGAGTTCATCTATCTGACAGAATTGGAAGTTACATGGGTAGCCTTTGTGCCACGAGAAATTTACGGAAGAAGCTATTGTTTACGTTTGTCAGTTAGGCCCTAATGAAAAATATTTGTCGAAGTATAAACAGAAGTTGTATATGTACTTGAATGTGTTTGTTTCATCTTCGTTGTTCTATATCTGTTGGGAGGCCTGCGGATCCTTATTATTAGAGGATGGGTTCCTACTACGCAGTGGTTCTAGACAATAAAATAATGAGATAGTTTCTCGTTTTAATTGTTTTCAAAACTTTAAATTCTCACTTGATTGGTTGGTAGTCAATTGTTAATTTTTAGTTTGTCCCTTTTTCCTGGCGGTCATTTTTGAATTACAAGGGCAATTCTGGCCCTTGATGCCGTGTGGTGCTTGATTCGTATTTTCTACGATGTTTTTTATAACAGCGCTCCACTTTTTCTGATCTACTGATATGCCGGAAAAGGTTTGAACGTCGACTATCTATCAGATCCTGGATTTGGACCTTCTTCATCTCGATCAATCGTTTTTTCGTTACCGTTTATGGACAAAATAAAAATTATTACTTCATTAATTCCTAAAGATTTTACTAACTTTGTTACAGATGCAGAATCAAATTGTTCCTTGGAGATAAACACCTACTGCGTCCAAGCGTTTGCAACGCACTAAAACTAGAAAATGATATAAAAACAAATATGTTTCCTGACGCTAGATAACTGATGCTGGTAGTGCGTGAAATTGCTAGCGGGTGCAAATACTATATGCCAAAACTTCATGAATCCTAGAGGGTTTGAGCTGTTTAGTGGAATACCTGTAACTAGAAATTAGAAGAAAAATTAGTATTCTCCATTTAATTCCAACTACATTTGCTTATCTTCGACAGATACGCGTATTTCGTCTACAATGTGCAGACTTCTTCAGTGTCTCGTACTAAGTCGAGTTATTAGTACGAGACACTGAAGAAGTCTGCACATTACAGACGAAATACGCGTATCTGTCGAAGATAAGCAAAGGTAGTTGGAATTAAATGGAAGATACTAATTTTTCTTCTAATTTCTAGTTATGTAAACATTTCCAAAGTACGGCTTTTTATACAACGCACTTTAATGGCTGGCCCACAATTGATACGTTGCGGATGCGTTTGCGTGAATTTGACAGTTTTCCCATAGGTTTTCTGTCAAATTTACGTCAACGCATCCGCAACGTATCAATTGTGGGTGACCCTTAAGGCAGGCCAACGTAGCACAACTATAAAGTGAAACATGTATCAAACAAGGACGGTTCCAATCGTATCAAAAATCATTCGTTGCACGCTCTTTTTTTATTCAATAAACGCACACAATGAGAAGTTCAGCTTCACCTCTCAAACAGAGAACTATTGGGGCCAAGTGAACATTGAATGAACATAGCGTCACCTGTCAATTGTTTGAGTGTTCATCACTGCTTGCTTGTACGTTTGTTTCCGTTGGTGATTCATTTTTTTTTCCTGATTCGATTCAGTGATATACAATTAATAAGGTGTGCATAACACATTGTGTGAATAGTCCCGAGAAAAATTGTAACGACTTATCGGCTACGTGTGACAGGAAAATAATAGTTAATCTAATTAAGTAGGCTGATTTTTCTCCCAGACGGTACATACTTAACAAAACTTCCAACACTGTCATTACAACTAAAAGACAAAGAAAGATTCTGTGCAAATGAATGCTATCATCTCTCGTCTCCAAACATTATCATCTGGCGATCCTTCTGGATCGTATTTCCACAACCATTCAACCAATGAAGAGTAAATCAAAGGTAGGCAGAGTATGTTCACTCACTGATTTCCATTGATGATTTTACCAATGCATTTATCGATGTGTTTGTTTCAGGCACGGATAACAAAACATAATTTTCGCTGATTTTCTCGGCCGTCCCCATCACTGGTATCAAATAGACAAGAAGAATGATGAAATCATATAGATGATTTTCCTGAGGCTGTGTTGGTGTTAGATCAGATAAGATTAGATGTCATCGTCAATAATTTTACTTGCCGTTTGGATGTGCATGGGTATGTTACGTAAACTATGGGGTATTTCTCCATGAAGCTTTTCAGTTTTTCGGGTCGTTTCAAAAAACAAAATGCAATTACTCTCCCATTTTCGACCATTCAGTCATGTATATTTCAGCATGATTATTTTAAACGAAATCACGAGTTTCTTTGCTGGACACTACTGCAATTGAGGGTTGCATCTAATAGTTCTTTTTTCCGTGGTTATGAATTTGTCACCAAATGGGTAAACTTGACTAAATTTTGTCTCTTCGTTTAAATTTATTGCGTACAAGAAAGCTTACTCAGATGATATCTCGCTTAAATTTACTAAAAGGGCTTATCAACTTAGGGCAAATCTAGCGTCTAAAATATGTGGACTAGAAATCGCGAAAACTGGCCTGATTTTTTCTAAATCGTTATTTTTACTAGATACTGTAACCGGTCATCACAAACGCTGACTGCGCACGTTGGGTATCTCAACCGCTGCAAACAACTCACTCGTTGATGTGTTGATGTTCAATTTTCCCGTCGATCAGCCCGATGTCAATTCTTGGCTCGCCACTGTTTCTACCCTTCTTACATCAATAGAAGGGTATTAAGATCGCTTGAAAACTCGACTTTTTATCCGAGGCCCACAGGGCCGAGTGTCATATACCATTCGACTCAGCTCGACGAACTGAGCACATGTCTGTGTGTATGTATGTGTGTGTGTGTGTGTGTGTGTGTATGTGTGTGTGTGTGTATGTGTGTGTGCGTTACAAATAATGTCACATCGGTTTCTCAGCCATCTGTGAACCGATTTGAGTTCTGTTGACGGCAAATGGAAGCTACAACATTCCCATAGAACGCTATTGATTTTTTTTTCATTCGGACATTTCGTTACGAAGATATGAACGAAACAGTATTTGAAGGCCTATTATAATAGTAATCAAACAGTTTAGTCTCCGATTACATACTGAGCTATTTGTGTACCGATTTTAGTTTTGTTGGTGCCAAATCAAAGCTATGATATCTCCAAATAACTGGTCAAAATTTCATTATGATTGGATAATCTTTCATGGAGATATGACCAAAACAATACCTGAGAGCACATAATTGTGAGATGACAATATACTCGTTGCTGTGCAAACCCGAACAAGACCAATCACACCAATCGATGCCGCTTGCATTCTATTGTGTCGCATCTGGAGCGTTGTATAGCACATACAGCGGACTAGCCACACTATGCTACTGTATAGAATTAGAGCAGCATCGATTGGCTCGAGTGGCTGGTTTTCAACTGCAACGAGTATATTCGAAAATTACACAAAGTCTCCATTTACTATTTTCAACGAATATGTACTTATTAAGCATCTTGAATCCATATCGATAATCAAAATTGACGTATTGTCTAATAATTCATTCTATGGACTGATTATATGAAATTGCTAATATATATGTAATTTCCCCTTTTATAGAACTAACAGAAACAGGTCATTAAAGACTATTAATGGTAATATGTTAATCACATCGATGAACAGTACGTTAAGGATTGTCGAACGGTACAATTTTTAAACACAAAATATGACATATCGAATATTCCTGGACCTTCCTGGAATTTCTGATGAAAATATGTATCCAGTACCATATTAGCCACATTTGAGTTCGTAATTCTGATAAAATGTAAGAAGGGTTCAGTCGCACCATCGGTGGATTAATTCAGGTTTTTTTTCTTAGTAGAAGCTCCTGTGCCGGACGGCGGAGTTGACTCATTGAAGCAAGCTTATTGGTGTGTGTATTTACATTTTTTCTTCACCCGTCAGAAATCGGCTAAACGTATCGAATAACTCATCGTTTGAGACTTGTTTTTTTTCTATCGCTTCCTTTTCCCATACCAAAAGACGCCATACATTGGTGGTTCACTTTTAGAACCTTTCTTGTCTTGTCGCTTTGCGTCTATGACGCATTTCCCACACGAAGCGCTCAATTGGCAACTTACAACTAATTTAACACGATCGTCGTTCGTGGTCGCGTAGTATCAATTTTCCTCAATGATAATAATTTATATTGCCTCTCACGCAAACCCGATGCCCCGATGCACCACAGCCCAGACCCAGAACAGTCCGGCAGACGGGGTCGACCCTTTCTCCCTCGACTCAGAATCTGCCTGGAGAGACATAAATCACAAATCATTGGTTTCTGGTCGCACAACACGAAATTGCATATTTCCACCGAGTTGGTTGCACCTTTTCTGCGAAGAAGACAGTCAGTGTCGTACTCCGACTGGCGGGAGATCTATCCGACTGCATACTTCTGTATCTGTAAACGAGCGACCGGAGGAAGCGCAATCGTCAGCAATTTTCAATCTTCACCTCTCCCGGATTTTCAGCCTGTGACACGGCAATGGCGTGTTCGTTTACTCGCACTACATCCATCCATCAGTGTTCCGTTCAGGTTGGCTGCGGGGGTTTCTGCGGACGGGGGCGGGCTTTTGCTGCATTGAGAGTGCAGTTTCCTCGATTTATGCACGCTTCATTGTCGCACAGACGCTGTACGGTGATTGTTAGTAGCTGCCAATAAACAGCGGGGCCAATTGTTTACGCCAATTGGTGGCTGTTCTATGTTGGTATGCATTTTTCAAGGCGACTTGGTTTCGTGATCAGAAGCTTTCTTTCAGTGGAAGTATGATTTTTGATACTCACTTATCGTGGATTTTTAAGCATTAACGTTAATCAACCCCACACCCCGTCCACGATTGTGATCTTTTCCAAGCACTCGCATGAACAATTCTTTCAACGAGCACTTTCATCCGAGAATCTTCCGTTGCTCTCGCGAATGGTGACAAAGCGACAAGACGAAACGACGACGACGACGACGACGACGACGACGACGAGTGATTGAATGTTTTTTGATTGATGGGTTCTTGATGACGTCCGTACACACGAGCAGATGATCAGCTCATTCTCTTGCTGGTTCCCATCCGCCAGCCAGCCCGGGATGAATGCTTTCAAGAAGGGGAAAACGTGTACGCGACAAACTGTCGATTTATGCTCACGGGTATGGCGATGACTGCCGATGAGCTATAGATGGTCAATGATGCCGCGCGGCTAATAGACACGACTTGCCTGCCTAGCCACCCTAAAGATAATTTCATTCGCTGCCTCTGGTAGAACATCTCCTTCAGTTGTGGAAACGAAAGAAAACACCACCGAAATTCGATACGGTTGATACTGTTGACTATTGAGAAAATGGGTTTTGCATTCCCCATTTCGCGTTTGCCTTAATGGCCCCCCACCCAGTTAATGGACTCGATTAACAGGCGTAATTTGTCAATATATTCCACATGGCCCGAGTCCGCGGAAGGAAATCAATCCTTCCCTCAATCGAATTAATCTTCCATCACGCCAACTTTCCGCTCGCCTGCCGAGGAGTGAATGCAATTTTTCAAACATTAAAGTGAGTCGTTCCCTCCATCCGACACCACATCTGGTCCGAGTTGAGCCGGCTTTAAAGTGTCTTCCAACCAACCAGATGTGATCTCTCCCGTCCTACAGGAATCCTACAAAATGAGAAATAATAACCGCAAGTTCTGAACAAATGTGCAGCGGCCGCAGCCAACAAAGGCTCGATTATGTTTCAATTCTTCCTTTGGCAGTGAGCGGTTTTGTGTAGGACTTCCCTGTGCTCATTATCCTTATCATCGGTGCCAGTCATTTAAACTTTTTTCCTTGGCATTTTTTTTTCCGTGCCTCCTATCTTCGGACGAGCACATTCTTCTTCACACCCAGAGCCAGGTCAGGACAATAGAACCGGGCAGAAAGGAAGTAAAATTAATTGTGGAAACGGTAACAAACACACACAGGACCTAAACCCAAAAACTTTGAAGTGGTTTCTACGTTCGAGGTCGGAAAGAAGAGAAAAGGAAAAATAAACCCCAAACAAATAAGCGAGAATACACATGATGTCGGGTGGTTCTCGGAAGCCCGTCAGCGGCTCACGCGGAGAACGAGGGCATCATTAATTTAAATATTAATAAGACGAATACCCGACCGAATAGGCTGGCTTCGAATGCCTGCGGTATGCGAAGCAGGACCCGGTGGGATTCAGCAGTTTGTGGCTGCAGTAAGAATTTCAGGGCAAAATAGGACGGGAATGTTTTTTTTCTGCTAGTTACGAGGAACATCCATCAAGGAGAGTTATTTACATTAAATTGAAAAACATTGCTGTGATGTGATTGATCATACTTGAAGGAGGGGGCAGAAATTCGTATATCAAACGTCTAAGCGTTGAAACAGGTTCAACACACGGGAAAAGGATATGTCTATTTGGTACTTCTCTGTGGTTTATGGTGAGTGAAAAATCACTTATCACATTCGCCAAGACCGTTAGCCGACCTCCGGATCACCTCAACTGCTAGATGCTCAACAATTGCTTCAGTATTGTAGGCGTAATGGTTAAATATGTTACCTTTACGTTTTATCAGCTTGGTAATTTTGTTCATCAAATTCGATGTTTTAACATATTCTTGTATTCCATTGAAATAAACCACCCATCTGTGAGTGGCCTCAACAGCATCCCTACTGTTGGTTTAAATCGGTACCAACATTTAAATAACTTTAATGTATCCCAGAGAGTTTGAACTGTTAAGTGGAATACCTGTAACTAGAAATGAGAAGAAAAAATAGTATTTTCCATTTTATTCCAACTAAATTTGCTTATTTTGACAGATCCAAACAATGTGCAGACTTCTATAATGTCGTGTACTAATAACTCGACTAATAACTCAGTCGATTTCGAAGAATTAAGATACGAACTCGTGCTATTCTCTGCATCTGAAGTTAGCCAAGGAGTATCCCGTAAAATTCCAGGAATTCTTATGCCGAGCCAAGGTACCAAAGAAATGCGAATTGAATAGGAAACGAACGGTTCTCGATAGGAAACTCAACAGGCTGTGAATAGAATCCCAACAGACTCGGACCACACATCACACCAAGGAACAGGCCACACTTACACCCACCATCACCACGCTGGTCCACTCCAGTAAATGCCTGGTTATCAACCGATGCATTCACGAAAGAACAACTGACTCATCTCAACAAGCCCGACGTGGAGCAGATCATCACCGACGTGGAGACAGCAATAACAAACACTCTTCCGACATCTTGCCAGGACTATCACTTCTAACATTCTCAAGGACGGACAGAAACAAAAACACAACAACGAGAAGGAAATTCGCATCGTTAAGGAACTGAAGTCAAAGCCTGTTTTCTACCTATCAGCAGACAAAGGAAACAGAGACGTCATCATGGATAAGGAGGACTACGACGGGCAGATGGCTTCTAAGATCAATACTAGTCCTTATAGGCAGCTTCGAGGACCCCTACCAAACATGGTGAAACACGTGGATAAAACACTAAAGGAGTGTACAGCAGTACTAGGGGATGCAGCAGTCCGTCTTCGCGAACCAAACCCCATCATACTCAGAATTAAAGGCCTCCCAAAAGTCCACAAATCCGGAAACGAAATAAGGGAAATTGTTTCATCTGTAGGATCTCCAGCCCATAAGCTAGCAAAATGGCTAGTAAAAGAATTTCAAGGTATCTCCGAGCAATTCCACTCAGTTCGTAATTCTTAAGAATTTGTACAACAGCTACAGTCAACAGGTCATATAAATGATAATGAAGTAATGGTATCTTTCGACGTCACAGCCCTTTTCCCTAGCGTACCGATCAAGGACACAATTAACCTTCTAGAAGATTGGCTTTTGAAACAAGGAGATGACACAACATGGAAGCAAAAGGTGCGGATGCATGGAAGAGAACTACTTCACTTTCAGAGGTTCATTCTATAAACAATTAAAAGGAGCCCCTATGGGAAATCCTCTATCCCCATCCCTCTGTGAACTGTTTACTGCGAATCTGAAAGCAATCCTAAAAATGAAAGGATAACTCCAAACGCGTTGGCGGAGATACGTCGACGACATCTTTGCCGTAGTAAAACAAGATGATCTCTCCCTAATTCTCCAAGAAATCAACAATCTCCACAATCACATTAAGCTCACTCATGAAATAGAAAAGGGTTGCAAACTTGCATTCTTCGACCTTCTAGTAGTTAGAGAATCATTGTCATCATCTCCTTTAGAGTTTGAAATCTTCAGAAAACCAACAAACTCCCAAAGAGTCTTCCCTTGCACTTCAAACCACTCTTTTCAGCACAAAATGGCCACTTTCCACCACATGATCCACCGGATGTTGACCCTTCCTCCCAATAAAAACGGAAAAGCCAAAGAATCAGCATATATCCTCGAAACTGCCAAACTCAATGGTTACGAAAAGAGGATAAAAGCACCTTAATAAGAAATTACAAACAACCTTGCCAAGAGAACCTTGGCAACAAGGTTCACAAAGCATCTAGTGGAGGTGACTAAGGTTGTCAAACAGAACGAGAATGGAATTTCACATAACTTCAAATCGACAGTTGCATTCAGGCGAGACCAGCGCCGGTTTTGCTTTATAAATAAATGATGCTTTATATATACTATAGTCAGGGATCACCTGTTTTTACACATTGAGGATGTATGATAGTCCCAAGCATCATCTGTTGGTTCACTGTGTAATAACAGATGATCTGGGGTGCAAACCTTGGGGGTCAATCATGCTCATGCTCATGCTCAATGTTTCTATTGGTAGGCTTATTTTGAAACAATTACAGACAATGGCAAAATTGAGCGAAAGACAATCAAAGTAAAAATATTGTTTACTTTGATAACACACCTGAAAAATCGAAAAGGTAGAAATTTCGAACGATGGGTCGGATCAGTTTATTAACCCGAAGATTGGTTCTACAAAAAGCATTTTTCGAAAATTGTCGTTTCTACCTGCAGTGTTCAAGATTGTAAAGAAGTTTGGAAAAACGTTTTCAGGACCTACAAGAAGTAGAAAGCACCCACAAGGACGGACTCACAGAAAGCTTCTTCGAAAATATGGTCACGGAACTTGAAAACGTTCTCCTCCAAACGCTGAACCGGTGCATTTCGATGGATGACGAGACGTACGTCAAATTTACTTAAATAACACTTTCGGGGCCGCAACGCTTAGCAGGGCGCAGAGATGCCTGACAATGGGAGATACATACGTACCGAAAAATTAGGAAAACAAATATTGGCGTGGCAAGCCATTTGCTCATATGGCTTGAAGAGTCCTTCATATTTCACAATGGGTACATTCTATAGTTAAAATTACAAAAAAGAATGCAAAACGGGTTCTACCCGTCTATCGAAAGGATCTTCATCTTCTTCCTTTCTTTTTTGACGCTTAATAAATTAGATTTTGCCTGCTTCTCAACTGTGTTCTAAGCACACTTCCACAGTTATTAGTTGAGAGTTTGCCTTGCCAACACCAATACATGAATTTATATATTATTTGGCAAGCACAATTATACATTATGCCCAGCAAAGTCGAGAGCAACACACAAGTTTTATAACAGTTGAAAATACTGTTATATGACTCCTGGTTATAGAGAAGCTTACTCAACATAAAATTACGAAGATGTGTTATTCAGGTTTCCAACCCAAAAAATTCCTATACCGGTCGGGAATCGAACCCGCCGCCTCCGACTTGGTAGCCCGTGCGTTTACCGACTAAGCTATCCGAGGCCCAACAAAAAAAAACAAAAGCATACGGGTCCTCAATTGTTTTGGCGATTGATCTGGCATCTGGTCACTACGTTGAAGATGCTCAAAAAGAAAAAAGTCGATTTTGTCGAAAAATTTCAAAATCCTTCAAACTGCCCTGAAGTGCGTCCTATCAAAAGATACTGGGCAATAATTAAGTGGCATCTTAACAAAAATGGAAAAAAAGCAAGCTCTGTTGACTGCTTCAAGAAAATTTGGTCTGCAGCACAACGAAAAGTTACGGAGAATGCTGTGCAGAATGTAATGGGGGGTGTCAAAAGAAAAGTTGGAGCATTCTTCAGAAATGAGAAGTAAATATTCAAGCTTACGTGTATTTGATCATATGTATGTTGATATTCATTAATGTAAAGCAAACTTATGAATTCGTTCGAATATAACTATTTTCCTTTGAGAAACAGGTGTCCACTGTTTTTTAATAACAGTCCTTACATGTGTGATGGCTAAGGTATTCTTCGTGCTCTAGATAAACAAATTGAGTAATTGTAAACACCTTTTTAGTCCTTTTTGTTGATATAATGAAAAAAAGTTAAACAATAATAAATCAAATGGAACTTGCAAAACGAAAAAAAGGACTTATTTATGTATGTATTGCTAAATTGAGCATACAGTTCTCATTTTTCATGAAAAATAATACATATGATGTTGAAAATAGTCGACATTTACCATTTAGTTGGGCCACCTTTTGCATCCAGCACCGCCTGCAAGCGCCAAGACACTCGATTCCACCCAGGTTCTGCCGCGTTTACGCGCGTGCGTGCGCGCGCGTGCGCGTGCGCGCGTGGCATAAAATGCAGGTAATTTGGCGATATCAGATTAGTTCCATATTGTGCCGCAAAAGATTGCGCTTTCTGCCAAATGAAGCTCTAGAGAGTGGCCGTCTGCGGCAAAGTTGTTCAATACCCGCATAACAAAAAAACAATTTGCTGTATAGTCAAAACCATACATCGAATGAAAGACATATTATCCCATTTTGTGTTATTGTTATCAAATAGTTTTACTCTAGTTTTCACCATATAACCCCTCTACATGAACACATATTGCTTCTATAAATTAGAAGA